>VZTT01001957.1:0-11728 GCA_013400855.1 Buphagus erythrorhynchus
AACTCAAATTAAACCAAAACACTTAGTCTCACAATTTCAAAGAAAGGGTGCTGACCTGAAGTGTGGCCAGGTTGGAGCACTGTTATGACTAAGGCCCACTCACTTGCGGCCTATAAACAGCAGCCCAAAAGGAGACCCTTGGAACTCTTCTGGACCTCAGTGGCTGTGACCGGAAACCTCCCTCTGAGAGGGGCCTCTCAGAGCCAGCAAACTTCAGAGATCACCCTGCCACGATGGATCCTGGGCTGATATCCCCGCTCCTCGAGGCCCGTTTGCCCATTGAGGAGATGCAAAGGCATCCAAAGTGAGGATTTCGTTACCTTTGAGGGGAATTTTTCACAGGTACCTTGCACTGACCCTTTATGTCTGTGCATAGAAGTGTGCACATGCTATGGCAAAACGGGAGAAATGCTGCTCTCTTAGGTGTTTATCTCTTTGATATCTAAGTAAATCAGGTCCATAAGTAACTTTAATTTAAATTATAAGCTAAGTTAAATGCTATTGAGTGTTATTCCTTTGCTAAATTTTAAATTTAGTTATAATAATTCAAGTTATGTTAAATGCTGTTAAGTGTTGTTCCATTGCTAAATTGTCAAGTTTAAGGTACAAATAAAGTTTAAATAGTGTTAAGTTTGAGTGCTATTAAGCTTTTAGGCCATATTCCTTTCTATCCCTTTATCACACGTGATAATTGATTAAAGATTCGTGTTAATCATAGAAGTTTTGGAGTTTGTATAAACCAGAATACTTAGATAAAAACATGGACCTAGATAAAGGGAAATATATGATTAAAACCATTCTGTTTTAATCTGCCTGTTAGGAATACTGTATTTTCTAAATCAATTGTATTTGATACCAGTTTGTAAAACAAGGTTTTCCACGGCCTGAAAGATTTTGCAAAATTGGATTTCCTGCCTTTGTGTAATCAATTGCAACCTATCTGCTAAGACCAGACTTCCCACTTCTNATATCAAATAAAGCAATCTAAATTTTGCTGAATATCGAGACTTTTGTTTCTCATTTATAACACACACAGCTAAACACACACCTAAACACATACACACATAGATAGTTCTTGGTTCATTTCTGTTTTGATTGAGTGGATTTTGTTTGCTGCATTTTTACCTTTGGTGTGTCTTAACCATCTAGTAAGTAGTAGAGTGAACCTTGCCATGCTTAGTATGAATGAACTTGCCATGCTTAGTATTAAATCTGATTTTTACTGATACCCTTGCTGGTGATTTTTTAAGCAATATCAACTTTCATAACACTGAATAATGAGGTTTTCTATTCAGGTCTCTTTTTTTCCCTTGTAAAATTAGTGATCTGGGAATCCATGAGTGTAAGATATATTTGTAAATACATGCTTTCTGTGACTGTGGTAAAAACAAGCAGTGATTTGCTGACAGCTCCCTTAAGCAGAAATTTCCTTCACTTTTTTAGCAACTGATGTTAACTGCTCTTGGGCTTTCTCAAACACATATATGCTGTCATAGCTGAACTGAAATTTCTGCCCATCCTGCATTTTAGATTAATTCGAAACACATTTACATATTTGTGCAACTACTTGAAGATAACAGAATTTTCATTTTTCAACTCTGAGCTTAGTGTAGTGTTCCATTCCATTTCATAGGCTACATGAAAATAATTCAAAAGCTAAGTGCAGGTATCATAATTTTAACAGCCCTTCATAAAAGAAAGATACTGTTCTGAGAGATTTCACTGCATAACTAAAGGAGCAAAAAGAGCTCAGTGAATTGCCCTGAATAAATAATAAAATTTGGCTTGTGTGAGACTCTTGCAACCTGAAGGCATGAGTAACACTTGCAATTTCCATGCAATTCTCAACAAACTAAGCCCCTTTGAGATGAGAAAAAAGGAATTTTGGTGAAGAAACTGTCCGTTTAATATAAGTGCATTTTGTTGTAAGACGCTATCCAGTTAAATGTTCCATTCCTGCCTTTCATTTCAATATGTACATGCAGAGCTAATAAAGGACCATCATATAATGTCCTCAGTTGCCAATTGCACATGTGCTCCCAATTCTTAAATCATGTTCTGATGGGCATTGAAAGCAGAGTCCATCAGATGTTGTCCAGAATTTCAATGATGAAAATTCCAGGCATGCTTATGGGAATGCAAATCAGAGAAGGATCATGTAGTCATCTCTCATGCAGATATTTGCATTTCTTACCTTGAGCTAAGGACTCTAATCAAATTACTGGTTTGTTACTTGAAAAAGACTGTGCTTTAGAATATAAATGGGCACTACTGTCTTTCTTTGAATTGCTCACTCATGACGTTTTTCATCAATAAATTACAGTAATACAGAAAAGTGCTTTTAATGGAAAGGACATTGTTTCAAATGCTGGCCTTATTGTTTTATGTTACATGTGAGCAGTTTCCTAGAAAATCTTGTGAGCTTTTTCCTGGATCTTCAATGAAAAGAGGTACAGGACAAGAAGATATGCATGATGACCTTCTGGCAGTGCTAGAGAAGGATGAACTTTGAATTTTGTTTGTTTCCTGATTTGATTCACTGTAACAGACTTGAATTGTGCTGCCATTGCAGTTATGACACACTGGTGTGTGTGGAAATAGTTCATATGTTTTGGAAGAGTCTGATTCCATGGCTTTCAAACCTTTTTCAGGTTGCAGACTGGTAGGTTTAAGGTGGGGGAAACTTAACAACCTTTGGATTACAAACAGAAGAGAGAAGAGAGAAAAAGCTTACTCTCAGACAAGATGCATGTCTTCAGAGGATCCTAATCCCAGTAACTATCATTTTGCTACTAATACAGGGGTGTGGAGGGAAGAGAAACCACTTCCAAAACAGAGGCCCTTTCTGAGTCCCTGGAAGGGGCCCTGTGGAAGACGATACCTTAAAGATGAGAAATTGCTTGCTTAGAGTGACTAATACCAAGAAATATTTTGTCCCCCCTCGTAGACCCCTGTGTTATCTTTCTGTAATATTAGTGGTTCATTTTCCTCTTACACAATTGGTGGCTTTCTCACCTAAAGCCCTTTGTAGATTGGTTAGTTTTAGAATTCTCTTGGTAATTGGTGCAAAATGTAAAACCCTCAAAACCTATAAAAACCCCCTTAGAAACCCCACCCAGCTGGATTTGCTGGATCGGACCCCTTCATAGAATAAACGCTATGGAACTTCCCTGTCTGCGTATCTTGATCTTTTTTCTCTGCTGGCTTCAAAGGCACTTTGCGAGCCAGACTCTATCTGGGCAAGGCTTGCAAACATGCCTTGTCGCTGAGAACTGCTTGGGCAGTTTTGGGGTCTCATGGAGGCTCCCATCACCGGCAATACAGAGGTTGTTATTTTCTTTCCCAGAACAAATTATTTTCAAATTAATCTTATAATTTATCCAGTAGAACACAGGGATGTAGTAGATGGTCTATATAATGCATGTTGAAGATATTTTTATTCATTTATTTTTATTATTATTTATGACAATAGTTGATTAGCTGGCCATTTACAGACAGAAAGGTCACCCAGAAGACTGATCCTATGAGGTGCCTTCTGATATTTTTGTCGGCTTCCCCTCTTAGATCCCCAAATTCATGTTCATGAACTGGTAAGTATTTGATTTAATTTAATGGAAAGGGAGATTTGGAGGGAAGATGTACTTAAAGAGGCAGGAAAACAGCACAGGAGCGGCTTTTGAATGTCATGTGCATGAGGAATGTGGAATAGTGGAACGTAAACCAAACTGTGTGAGAGCAACTGTTCAGGGTGTCCCTGCTGAGCAGCCGTGTGCCTCAGAGCTCAGGCAGGAGCAGAACAGCACACATGGATTGTGGGTTGGACACAGCCCATGTGTTGTGCTTGTTGGTGTGGTCAGAGAGCTCTGAGGTTTCTTCCTGAAGGCCGGTGAGGGGAGAGCAGGGAATGGCAGAGGAAGGACCAACCCTCCCAACACGGGTGTTTCATGGTGCCGAGCTGGGAACCAGCATGTGTCACTGGAGTGCTGACAGGGGCATGTCAAGGTGTCATTGTCATGTGCTGAACTTCCTGCGTATCTGTTCAATGGCATTAAAAATGTTCCTGCAAGCCACTGCTGTCACCTGTGAAGCAGTTTGTGTTATGAGGGAAAGGAAGACTCCAACACAAGTTATCCTTTGACTTGGTATTTTTTAAAGTTTAAAACAAAACAATTCAGGCACAGACTCAGATCGGTTACAGGTACATTGCTTCAAACACATTGACAACATCCAAACCAGATACATTGAATCAGGATGGGCTTCGTGAACACAAGGCTTACATCATGAATGTTTCTGTGACAGTTGGTTTAAAAGTATGTAAAATCCCACTACAGATGAAAAGGGTCCAGTCTTAATGTACCTCCAGTCCTAATGTAGTGATACTTTTCCTATTAGCTCTAATCACAGTATTTTGGCGAGTCCTCCAGTGCATCATTTAACTGGCAACACAGACACTGGTCACTGCTTGAGCAAGAGCAAGAAAGCTCAAAAGGCTGTGTCTTTTTTTACTGAACCATACCAGTATTTTATAGACACCTTTAGAGTCCACAAATATTTTTTCTACAATTCAACTGTAGTCAAAAATTATCAGTAATATATTCCTATATTATTGGGAATTCCTAAGCATCCTTATTAGAAGCTTGTAGTAACCAGAAACAGCATTCAACCATAATATTCCCCAATTAAATATGAACATGCTTGTGATCAAGCAGGTCTGATCTGTTTTTCTCATGAATTAGTAACTTTAAGCATTTCAAGAGTTTACATTCTGGTCTGATCCTTGGCCTTGTTTTTTCTGCTGTCTTAGAGAAACTATGATTTTCAAGGAAAGAGTAAAAAGGAGAACATTTCCACCTCCTTCAATATTCCAGATTAGTGATCTAATCTACCCATTTCAGCTTCTATAATTTTATAACTCTTATGGTTTCAAATTAGTTAATCTGGAACTAAACTAGAAAGTCCAGGATAAATCATGATCTTTTACATGAGTGTATTTCTGACAGGACACTTTGTTTGGTGCCAAATCCTAGCTGGCAGCTCTTGAAATTTTGGATTGCTCCACATTACAACTATGGAGTGTCCTGTAGGACAAGCAGCCATTACAGCTATATATATGGACTTTGGGGTGCTAAAACGTAAAAATAAATCATATAAAAGAAAAGTGAAAGCTATAAAGTATGTAATGTAAAGGATAAGGAGGGAACAGACTGACTTGATGGCTTTCATATGGGCTTCTAAGCTGGGATCCCTGAAGCCACTTGCATTATTTTGCATCCGTCTGGTGTGTATCCACAGAGACTGAATTAGCAGAACACTTGAAACAACACACAGTATTAAAGGCATACTTATGCCAGCATTACAGAGAAGAATTAATAAACCCAAATTGTCTTTCCTCGTGGTTCTCATTGCTGAAGAGTTTGTCACGGGTAGAGGAGCAGTGAGGTTGTCGTGCACACTGTAGACATCCCAGGCAAAGGGAATTGCAGCTGTGAAGGAGCAGAGCCATGATGCAAGCAGCATCCAGGGCATCAGCCTGGCAATTCTCTGCTTTAGCCAGATGAAGAAAGACTGTGTAAAACTGGCAACCTTGATGCAATAGAAGACACTAAGCCAGGCTCCAAAACAGAGGCTGGAGTATTTCAGAACTGTAAAAATTGTCTTGGAAACTAACAACACGTGTTCGATATAATAGGAGGGTTCATAAAATATACTCAATAATAAATCCAGGGTAGTCCATGATTGCAAAATGAATCTAGATGAACTCAGAGAGATCACAATCATATCATATGAGGGCCATGTTTTGCTCCCAATGCAGCTCGATGAACTGGCAGCCAACATAATTCCATTTCCTAGAATTCCTGCCATGGATTCAGTTATAGCAATTGATAGAAAAAGGAGAGAAAATGATGTGACCATTGCAACTCAAGAGCTTGCAATTGTTACTTAGCTTCACCTGGGCCCCTGAAAGCCTCAGATCTGTCAGCCGCTGCCAATCCCAAACAGCTGTTGTGGGCAATGCTCACCTATTTATCTCAGAGGCAAAAGTATCCTAATGTCATTTAATATTTCTGCTGTTTTGCACGTTGTTTTGGGGGTTGATCTCAGCTGATTTGTCTAAGCATGCAAATTGGGTCAAGATTCAATTACATAGTTTTCCTTTTGATGACAGACTTTGTACTGGAAAGATTATGGAGCAGGTGAACTGCGGTGTTTACAAATGTCGGGTTGCACTCCAGTGTCTGATGTCCTGCTTTACATGTCTAGATTTGCTTTTTCTATCTAATGCCTTAATGTCTCCCTTTCTTGCATTGTTATCTCTTCAGAGTTTATGAGACACACTTGCCATGGGCCCTTCTAATACCGGGGCAGCTCTTTTCTTTATCAGATGTTTTCAAATTTCTTCTGCAATGAAGATTATTACGTTTTTATTTTGTTTGTGTAGAGTTTTCAGCCCTATAATTATCCTTGCATACTTGCTCTGAGTGTCCCAAAGGAGAACAATAAATTTCTGTGGGAGGATAAGCACAGAGGAAAGGAAAATCACTTTACAGAGTCACTCACTAGTCCATCCACTGCAGCAGACATCCAAACTGCAGCCTGAGCAGTGCCCCCCTGGCAGCAGGTGATTGTGCCCTGAAGGAAGCTGCATTCTGTGGAGATCCCACCATGGAGAAGGCTCCTGGCAGGAGCCACAGCCTGTGGGGATCCCATGCTGAAGCAGTTTGCTCCTGGAAGATTGCACCCTGTGGAGAGGATCCCTCTGCAGTCCCCATTCCCTCCTCAGGAAGGGAGGAGATGGAAGAGAAAAGAGGAGTGGATGGGGGGAAATGTTTCTGGTTCTGTTCTTTCTTTCTCACTTCCCTAGTCTGTTATTGATTTGCAATAAATTAAATTATTTTGCCCATGTTGAAGGAATCCCCATCAGGCAAGGCAAAGACAGTGAGGGCACTGTCAGGCCTGCAGTCCACCCACATATGGGCAAGGATAGCAGACAAGCTCTGTGAGGACAATTAGGGACAGCCACAAGGCCAGGGATTGCCAGACATATCCAGAGTGATAAGACATGTCCAAGATCAAGCCAGTAATTTCAGTCTGTAGGCCAGGATCGGTATCCAGGTGAGCTAGGCAGGTGGAAAGGGCCAGGCAAAGCTGCAGCACAGCTCAGGGAGAGCTCAAGGGTGAGCACCCAGCTTAGAAGCAGCTCCTGAATGTAGCGGGGGCTAAGCCCCACTGAGGCTTGTCCCTGCAGTTTGCTAAAAGGTCAGGCATTTGGGCTGTGGAAGTTGGCTGTGAATTGAGGCAGCCAAACCCCCAAAAGCAAGGCCTTAATTTCACCAGAAAGCCCATTCATAGCTTTTTGTCTTCCTCTGTCCCAACACACACAGAAAAGCAGTACAGCCTGGCACACAGGCTTTCTCTTTCTTAAAATTATGTTTGATTGGCACTGAAGATTGAGATCATCGCATGTCATCCAGAATTTCAGTGATGAAAATTCCAGGCATGCTTATTGGAATGCAAATCAAAGAAGGATCCTGTAAGGATCTCTCATGTAGATATTTGAATTTCTTGCCTTGAATTAACGACTCACTGTTGGTTTGGGAGTTGATAGCTCAGCTTATTTGTCTAAGCATGCAAATTGAGTCACGATTAAATTGCATTGTTTTCATATTGGTGAAGGGATTTGTACTGGAGGGGTTATAGATCAGCTCTACTGGGGTTTATAGAACTATGGGCTTCCACTTGATGTCCTGGTTTGGTTTACATGCCTAGAGTTTTTTTTTTAAATCGAATGCCTTAATCTCTCACCATCTTGCATTGTCATGTCTCCCTAGTTTATGAGAGTAATCTCTGTGGCTTCTTCTAATACCAGGGCAGGTCCTTGTCTTTATCAGATGTATTCAAATATCTATTAATAGGCTTTGTGGGCATGTGACAGCCAATCAAGGTTAACGCACCACAGGTATAAAGGATTTTCACGGTCTCTCCCCTATCATTGCACAGTATTGTAAAGGTTCTAGTGTTTCAAGGTCTTGTTTTTATGAAATGAACCAAACTGATGACATCCTGCAGTGCCTTTTGCAGGTCTGGCTCTGGTTTTTTCGCTGTAAAAACTCATCTATGAACATTGCAGTGAATGAATTCCAGTGAATGAATTGGTGGTAACCTTACCACCCAGTCCTTCTCTTATGCCAGTCAAAGCAGCTGTTCCACTAGTCTTTAAACTTGCACAGCTCTTCCAGAATACATTTTTATTAAAGAAATAATTTACTGTTGAGAATACAGCTTCTGTGGTAAATCTTCCTTTCAGTGGTTTACAGAAGGTAGCTTTTCATTTATTTCACTATTGAAACAGAATTTGTCAAATACCTTAATCTGAGGCATTTTAGAAACATTTGTACTTTCATCCATCTACTCAGGAATCCTGTTCCACTATGTAATTTGTGCTGATACTTATCTCTTCAAACTTTCAGTGGTATTTTCTATGTGTCTTCTAACAGTGTTTATTGACAAAGGAATGCATTTTAGTCTGCTCCTCTATTGCTTTCTGTGTATTATCACAGAATATCTTTTATGGGAGGAAGTGTTTCCCTGGTGCTAGTGTGACATTTTGTCTTTTGCTGTGAAGCAAGAAACCTGAAAAGAGGCTTCTCTACGCATTTGTCATTAGGTTTGGTGAAATTTTGTAAAGTATTGAATTGAATGTCACCTGGCTTGAAACATCACTGAAAAAAATTGTAGAGGTTTTTCTTCATGCTCTGGATGCTTAGATTTTAAATGTCTTGCTAATTCTGATGGCTTCATAGTGACATTAGCTAAATTTTCAAAGCATTCTCAAAGTGAAATTTTCAAGTACTTCCTGTCCATGTGATCTGCATGGTCAACTGTGTGCTTGAGTAGTCTGACTGTATGTGCTTGTGTGTGTTTCTATAGATCACAGGATGATACAATCATAGAATGGTTTGGATTGGAAAGGACTTTGCATATCATCTAGTTCCAACCTCCTCACCATAGGCAGGGATACCTGCCCAAGGAGTATGTGCTCAGCTCACTCCCTAGCTTGACTTCAAGAAAACACAGCCATAGCATCCACACATCATCAGGATAATGGATTAATCCACTTGTAGCAATACAGACAGAATCTAATTAAATAGAATAGCAAGTATAGAGACTGCTCTAAACAAATATCATAAATACCATCTCTGCTGGAGATGTTTCAACAGGTTAAGTTAGACATTTAATGAAATTATGTAACAACGGAACAACATCTGTTAGTAGTTATTAACATACTACAGTTCCCTCCTAATGTTGTAATACTCTACAATTAGAGAATAGAACACAGTTTGCAGTCAGCAAACTGCTTACAGAAATAATTCTAAATTTATATTTGATTGGCTATTAGTAAATTGCAATTCATCCCATATGCCACAAACTACAGAACTTGCAGTTGTTTGATGCAACTTTATATTATCCTGGTAACCCACACCAGGGAATGACCTTTGTTTCCATGGCTAAGAGACCCAGGGTGACTCATAAGCCTCTACTCACTGCAGACCTCAAAAGCCAGGTCAAGCCTACCCTGTCTGAAAATGGGCTGACAATCTGAGTGACACTGCTGCCATCCCAACTGCTGGATTTGATTCTGTTGCTGTGTTAAAAATTATGCTCAAGTTCAGGAATTATCTAGAAAGTACTGGACCAATCTTTTTCTTCAGGAAGAGTCAAAGGAAGTTTCTGATGGGTAATTCCCATCAGAAGATAATTCCTTGACCCTGCAGAAAGTGACTGTCCAGTTCCTGGGATCATATTGTGCTGTGCACTTCAGTGGAATAGCAGGAAGTGACACATTTTGACCTGAAAAGGGTCAGTTTAAGGTTCTATGTAGTGATCTCATGCTGGTCATTGTCACCATATCACATTCTGGTTGCCAACACCTGAGAAGAAGGTGCTCCATTGCATTTTGCAGCCTTGCTCCCTCAATGATTATTGTCAGGCACCCAGTGTGAGTCCACGGTGCAGATGGAGACAATGGTCTCCCAGGCCATCCTCCAGAATGTGTACCCATGAGTCAAAATCAACATCAGAGATCAGATGGGTGCTAGCTGAACCTTAACACCCCATCCTCATGGAGTCAACTAAGTACATATATATCCCCATACACAGTTTATAGAAAGGCCTAGTAGTCAACTAGAAGCCTATATATAGAAGCCTAGTAGTCAACTATTTCAAAAGCTGCTCAACATCCTGTAAGCCCACAGGGAGAATTATGGTTGAAGCACAGATTACAATGGCTGTTCAAGGAGCAGCAGGAGGAGCTGTTCTATAACGAAAGGAGATCCAAAATGTCAGCATTACCACAAGGCAGGCAAGAACAGGATGTCAAGCATACAGTCCCACCTCCTAAGGGCGAGGATAGCAGAGAAGTTCTGTGATGGGTCAGCCAGCAGTTCAGTCATACCAGATGTGTCCATAGTGATAAGACATGTCCAAGATCAAGCCAGTAATTACAATCTGCAAGCCAGGATCAGTATCCAGGTGAGCTAGGCAGGTGGAAAGGGCCAGGCAAAGCTGCAGCACAGCTCAGGGAGAGCTCAAGGGCGAGCACCCAGCTTAGAAGCAGCTCCTGAATGTAGCGGGGGCTAAGCCCCACTGAGGCTTGTCCCTGCAGTTTGCTAAAAGGTCAGGCATTTGGGCTGTGGAAGTTGGCTGTGAATCGAGGCAGCCAAACCCCCAAAAGCAAGGCCTTAATTTCACCAGAAAGTCCATTCATAGCTGACATACATGGAGTATCAGTGTGGGTGGAAAGACCCAGGCAAAGCTGCAGCACAGCTCAGACAGCAAGGGTGAGCACCCAGCTTAGAAGCAGCTCCCGAAAGTAGAAGGGGCTGAGCCCTACTGAGGCTTGTCCCAGCAATTTGTTTTAAGGTCAGTCAGCCATGCTGTGGAAGTTGGCTCTGAAACTCAGCAGCCAAAATTCCAAAAGCAATGCAGAGCCCCTAACCGTATTCACCATAGCAGTACCTGGGAACTTTATCAAT
Source organism: Buphagus erythrorhynchus (assembly GCA_013400855.1). Taxonomy (NCBI): domain Eukaryota; kingdom Metazoa; phylum Chordata; class Aves; order Passeriformes; family Sturnidae; genus Buphagus; species Buphagus erythrorhynchus. The sequence continues at coordinate 11,034 of VZTT01001957.1, forward strand.
GAGTCCATACCAGTACAACCTTTTTAGGGTCTGGTGGTCAAATGAATTATATCAGCAGTATTCAACACAAGAAAATTCCAAGGACTTGATGAAGAAATCAGAAATAACTACTACAGTAGATGGGTAATTAGGTACCTAAAGTAGTTCAGTAAATGTCTAGAGAATAAGTATACAGTGTATAGCAGTCTAATCTGCTTTACCAGAAGCACAGCCAGTAGATTAAGAGAAGCGATTCTCTTCCCTCCACACTTTGTAATGTGGTATTTAGAAAATTGCATCCAGTATGTTGGGGGTTGAATTTTCCCTTTTTCTTTCTGTGGAATTTTTCCCATTGTTGTGCTAAGTATTTGGGTCTACACCCATAAGCTCAGTTAACAGTTTTCTCTCGAAGGGGGGAGGAGAGGGGCAACACCAGAAAAGAAGAGCTGAGGTGAGGGGCTTGTGCTCTGCCGCTCGCTCGCTCGTCCACCTGGGAGGAGGACAGTCGACACTAATTCAGCCCTGCCGCGCTGAGGCTGGGAGCTGCCTTCCCTGACTCTGGGATCCCGCAACCTCCCTGCTCAGACACTCTCCTGAATCTCCTACCGATTTCAGCACATCCTTTTGGAGCATCAGGACTGACCCTGCGCCGGGACCTGTGAGCGGCTTCTCCTCTCTGCCCTTTCCCATTTTGGGACACAGACGCCATTCCCTGC
>VZTT01001958.1:7407-17656 GCA_013400855.1 Buphagus erythrorhynchus
AACATGCACATTGACAGACAATAGGGCTCTACCTTCTACAACAGCATACAAATCACTTCAGAGTCATAAAAAGAAATGGCACAATGAATAATGCATAATAAATAAAAAACCCAACAGTTACTTACAGGAGCCTACTGGGATCAAAACAGGGAAACCCAGATCTTAGAATTCCAATTTCCCTCTTGTGCTCAGAGACTCCAAATATTTTTTTACTACACTGCAACTAATTAATTTCTAAATGAGGGGTTTACTTGGATACAATGGAATGACTAAACACTACTCAGTACAGATAATTCTGGTCCAATTTTTAGCTATCACCTATGAAAACTGATCCTGCCTGGCATACGTACATAGCATCAGGATTCTTCTGAGGACAGTCTGAGTAAGATTAGTAAAAAGTCTAGTCATTAACATGGGAGACTGACTGCTTCCTCCTAAAAGATAAACATGAGGAGAAAGTGTGGAAATGCATGTAACTGGAGCCTTAGGATGTAAGTCGATTAAAAAAGAAATGTAATAGAAAATAGAGATGGGTGGGATCATCCAGCTAGTTCATCCTACTACCTAGAGGCAAGATAAGCTCTAGTTTAGTTATTTCTCAGTTTTTCTCATCTATTTTTAAAAACCTTTAGTAATGGAAATTCCACAAGCCCCCTAAGTCATTTTTCAGCACTTCTCTATTCTTCCTACTCAAAACCCGTTCCTAGCATGTGGCCTAAATTTCCCCCTCTTGAAAATTCAAGAATTGCTACTTCTCCACTAGAGTATTTCTCTTCTGCAACAGCATTTTATAATCTAACGCAATTCATGACTTAATCTTACTTTCTTTACACTGCATAAACTCAGCCCTTTCAATGTTCCTGTTCTCATGTTTTCTGTATTTCTAAGTAATTTTTCATGTTCTCTCCTGATTCTCTTCAACTGGCCCATATTTTTCTTCAAGTATAGTACCTAATTTTGATCACAGTGATCCAGCACAAGCCTCACCAATGCTCTTTAGAGTGGAAAACTCTAACGCTTACTACATCCTATGTCAGTTTACATCATCCAGAGGAAAAAAAAACAAAGGAAATTCTTCTCCCCATAACTAACAGTGGCCAATTTTCCTGTTCTTTGTGAATTTTAGGATTTCTCCTTTCAGTCTGCAAGGGCCATTCTGGATTCTGACCTTCACAATATGAACAGCACTTCTCAGACTGGCAAACTGCAATAAACATGTAATAAACACACTCAGCAGCCAATTGTTGGAATAGTTAATGAAAATGATGAATTTTAACGGATTCTGACCAGAACAATTTTAAACCTTACAGTTAATACATCTTTTTGGTTTGATGCTGAACTATTGCTGATTTCTCCTCAGACTAGAGATCCCTCACAGCAGAAAGACAGTTCCTGTTACACAACTGATGCCCACAAGGTCTCAAGTTTTCTGGATCTACAGACCTGTGCTGTGCATTCTTGTTACTCTCCAACTGGTTTGAGTGCAGATTCCTCCCCAGAAATCCCTGCTACACATCATCCTCTGGGTATTTCGTAACTCATTTTTTTCCAGTATCTTTCTGGGCATTAAGTTGGGCTAATAATCTCACAGTTCTCTTTAAATGTAGGTTAAAAAAGGACATCACACTTTGCTACAGAGTTGTATTCATTCTTCAACAGTCTTCAATCTTAAATGACAAAATTTCAATTATTTCTTCAGCTAATTCCTCTACAGTGCATACCTGTAAGTTTGACCTACTTGGAAACATCTAATTTTTTAAATCGGTTGTCAATCTAGCCTTTCCTTACTTCACCTTAGAAAAATGCTAACATTTTCAGAAAACCTTACCCAATTTCCAGTGAAATATATTAAAATGCTTGGTTTAATTGCTAAAGAGAATTCTAACTACATCACTTAGGAAGCAAAAGGAAGACCAAAATTGTGTACAACAGGGACTTCTGTAAGGTAAAAGAGCAAATGAAAAACCAAGTAAAAACTTGTATAACACCAATGCTTATAAGCCTTTATTTTGCCAAAAGATAACGCTGACTTCTTTTATCAGCCTCTTTTTTGCTCTTGAATTGCAGTTGTCTCTAAGTTTTAGATTCTGGTCCATATTTCCACATTTATTGTTGTATTTCTCGATGTGACCTCAAAAGATTCCTTTGTTTATCATCTAGATGAGTGTGTGTAAGAAACTTGTAAATGAAAGAAGCCATCTTTTTCTATTTGGTTGAGGTTGAAGGCGGAAATAGTGCTCACTGCTTTTGGACTGGATCACCAGAGAAATTAGTTCATTGCCTGACTGATAATTGAAGTAGTTTGGACTTCCAGCAGTGCTCAGATACATACAGAAAACTACAACTTTACAGACTTTAAAAGAAAGAAAGTTTGTGTTATTCAACTGATATCTGTAAGATGACTTTCCTGGGTCTAGGGACTTGTGCATTCTTTGCTGCTAATGGAAAAACCTGACCAGATATTCACACTTACCCTCATCTTCTCACAAAGAAATCAGTAAGAGGAGTGAATTTCTGTAAAAATCTACAGGTTGTCATGTGTATTTGAAAGTGGTCATTTCTGTAGCTCCAAAAAGCAATTTATGGGAAAAAGAGAAAGGAGGCACAGTCTACCACCAGGATCCTGAGGGACTGACAGCAGGCTGAGAAACAAGACTAGGAAGACAGATATTGAAGAGGACTTGTTCCTCCTGTGTTAAGGAGCTCCTCCTTCCCTCCCAATGGATCATCCAGCACTTCTACAACAGAGAACAACCAGCCACTGACTGGCTTCAAACTGAAGCATCTCATGTGACCTCTGACAACTGTGCTATGGTCCACCCTAACAAGGGAGATGCCTCCTGATCAAATATTAAGAGAGAAGACAGTTACAGCAACTGTCTATAAAAAGTAGTCTGACTTTTGTATATTAAAACAATGGATTTGGGTACCTTTGAGATGCTGTAAACCAACACTCTGAAGTAAGGAAGGTATACTATGCCTTATAAAATAATCCCTGCATTCACCTATTAGCCCATGCTTAATGACACCCATCATCAAGTACAATACATTTTTATATAATATATATACTCAACAGAATTAGATGATTTTAACTCTGTTCTATTTGATAAACAGCAGCTTCCTCGTCCTGATGCTTACATTTAAGACAAAGATAAAATGAATTTTATTACTTTTTAATTTCTTATTATGTGAATGATAGCTATGCCCCAGAAAAGTTGAAATGTTAAATGCCAAAATGGCATTTATTTAATTTCTCTTTACTGAAATGGTCAAATCTGAGGTCAAACTTGGGTCTTAGTTTCTTGGCACCTATCCTTAATACTTTATTTAAAAGAGCAAGCATATAGTTCTACTTTAAATTTCTATTATCCTGTGTATCTACTACCCTGTAAGATTAGCTGTTTGCTTACTCCAAAAAAACAAATGAAGTGTTGGGATTTTTTGGTCTTCATTTTTCAACATGTTTTTCTGATTAAGCTTTTATGCTCTTATTCCAGTCACAGCTGCTAAAGGCAGATGGAGCCCTTAATGACAGTTCACATTACAGATGAAAATGTTCCACAAAAATAATGGGGACTACTTTTAACTATTCCTTGTTACCTTTTAAAGTTTTCATGTTCATCTGCATATTAAATGTTCCTCAATTTATTATGGAACATTAAATAAGCCTTTTTCATAGAATCACAGAATAGTTTGGGTTGGAAGGGAGTTGAAAGGTCATCTAGTTCCAGTCCCTCTGCCTTTGCATTAAAACAACCCAAGATCATATTCGTGTGTATGTAGATTGTACACATTCTCTGTCCATACCACGTACAGAAGAAAACACTTTGCTCAAGGTTTGACACGTCATTGGGTCTGAAACAAAGGCAGATTGGAAAACTCAACAGACCCACACTATTAAGTGATGTAGCAACTCAGTTACCTGGTAGCTGCATCCATATTACTCTTATTTCATAAAATCCCAGAATGGTTTGGGTTGGAGGCTCTTTAAAGATCATCTGGTTCAATTCCCACAGCAAGGCCCACAGACCTCCTCAACTAGATCAGGTTGCTCAGAGTCCCTTCCAACCTGACCTTGAATGTTTCCAGGGATGGGACATCCACCACCTCTCTAGGAAACCTGTTCCAGTGTTTCACCATTCTCATTGTAAAAAAATGTCTTCCTTAAGTATAATCTAAATCTATCTTTTTAGCTTAAAACCATCAGTCCTCCTCCAACTGCAACACACCCTACTAAAAAGTTCGTCTCCATCTTTCTTGCAAGCCTCCTTTAAGTACTGAAAGACTGCGATAAAGTCACTCTGAGGCCTTCTCCAGGCTGAACAAGCTCAACAGTCTCAGTCTTTCCTCACAGGAGAGGAACTCCAGCCTTGTGATCAGCTTTGGGGACCTCATCTGGACCTGCTCCAACAGGTTGGTGTCCTTCCCACGCTGGGGCCCCAGAGCTGGATGCAGCACTGCATCTCTGGTCTCACCAGAGCAGAGCAGAGGGGCAGAATCCCCTCCCTTGACCTGCTGGCCACTCTGCTTTGAACACACACTGCTTGGTCATGTCCAGTTTTTCATCCACCAGCATCCCCAGGTCTTTCCCAGCAGGTCCTGATCCCTTCACCCCCAGTTTGTACTGGTACTCGGAGTGGCACTGACCCAAGTGTGGGACTTAGCACTTGGCCTCCTTTAACCTCATGAGGTTCACATGGGCCAACTCCTTGAGCTTGTCCAGGGTCCCTCTGAATGGCAGCCCGTCCGTCACCTGCACCACTCAGCCTGCTGTCATCTGCAAACTTGCACTCCATGTCATATGACCAGGCTAAAACATATTACCAGGCTCAGACCCTTCAAGAAATACAGGTCCAACTGTTTTCATTTTCCAATTGCAGGATGAGACTGTTTCCCAATCCATGGCCACTCCTGCTCAAAGCACCCATAGCCAGTGAACTATGGACCCACTCATGCTCCTCCTGTACCTCCTCTGTCCAGCATCACAAATCTTGCAGGTCCTTCCACAAAACTACAGACACTTCAGATCACTCACAAAAAGAACAATGTCCTCTGTCTCCTCTCCAGGGGAGTGTAGGGTCCATGGAGCCCTCCTCAGAAGAAGGAGGTTTCTGACAGAAGGGCCACAGGGGTGACCTCAGTGCAGCTGTTGCTGCTGTCCTTCCAAAGCACCCAAATCTATTTCCTGCACTACACAGAGCACGTAGGAGACCATTCAGGTCCAGAAAAATCTCCCATGTTTTCACACAGGACAGTTTGCAAGCACATTTATGACTGTTTATAACAGCCCTGATTGTTTTGTAGAATTGCAAGGCAAGCACGCTTCCTCTATTCAGTATGAGGATTGCTGTTTCTTAATTTAATACTAATAGCTTTCCAGCAACTTTAATCTAATTTTAAAAAATCAAATCTACAGCAGACTAACTTCTAGAAGAGCAAAACACTGTCTTTGTATTAGGATCAGCCAAAGAAATTTAACCAAAAAGCCTACCCTGAGAAGCTGCAGTTTCACTTACCTTAAAACATTTGGTAAGAACACATCAACTGCAGCCAAGTTTTTAATTTGGATAATGTTCAGAAATAAAAGTAATGTATTCATGTTTTACAAGATCAAAGTGGTTAAATAAGCACATTTTTTCAATGTTTCTATGAATTTCCACTTGAAATTTTGGAATTACCTGTACTACTGGAGTTGTGATTTCCTGATGGAAGGTAGAACTGCATTGACAGAAGGTACACAGTCACAACAACTAGGATACACAAGCAAACCATTGCCACTAGGAGCAGCTAGTTTGGGTAAGCTGAACACTGACTGCTAAATGAAGGACCATCCTGTCAGGCCATCTTTTTGGTTTGCCAAAGTCCTTGGGTTTCTCTGTGCAAGCCCTGAGGGCTGAATGGTACCACAGACCCTCTCAGAGAGCTGGGGATCATCAGAATCAAAGTGAAGGAAGGTGCAGGGTAACAACCTATTGTGAAGTGTTGGCTTTTCTCTTATAATGCAGGACAGACTGGAAGAGATCCCTCTCTGTACTATAAATAAGAAAGTTTTTAAGGTTCTTTTCACTGACTTATTCAGCAGTTAGTTTGGAACAGCTGAAGGAATCCAGATCATCATCCTTTCCAACTATTCAGGCTTGCTAAGGCCAGTTTGTTACTCTGGAGAGAAGACAGCAAACTGTTACTTGAATATTCTCAGAACACTTAGAGACTCATTCTGAGAGAAGGTTATTTCCATTGTGTCAATTTCACACAAAAAAAAATATTAAGCTATCTATTACAAATTTTTCATTCTTTGTTACAAACACTAAGGAACTCTCTCTCATGCAGCACAAATTGTTTGTGGGCCAGAACAATGCAGTCATGCTACTCTCACTTACCTGTAATTATAATTATTCTTTCCTCATTCAACCCACAAATAGTTTCTTGTTACCGATGACAACACAAAGCTATTAGAGTACTTCTAATGAAAATAAAGACAAATCTACCAATAATGTAACTTAAAGAACATAAAGCAGGAAATACATTTCTAGCAAGTTTTGCGATGAGTTCCCAGTAATTGTGTCTGAACTAAAACCTACCAAATGCTAAAGCAGTATAACCAACGTAGCAGAAAATATATGGTACTTGTGACACTATCACATGGTTTGAATTACCTGAAACACACTAATGCTAGAATTCAATGAGCTAATAGCTCAAGCTGTTGGAGTAACAACTATACAAGCTGTACTACAGCCTCTTTTCCTTTTGAACAGAGCTTGAGCTTCCATAAGGTGCATATACAGGTTCCTTAATTTTAAGGGAAGATGGATAGTCTTGGTGCACTATTCTTCAGACTGTCAACAGAGACAAGATACTGGATATTAATATAAGACGTGGATTTTTCAGTTATGCTAAATGACATCCTCAGTGGTTTTTCTTCCAGTCCTGAAGACAAATACAGTAAATGTCCCCATAAAAGAAAGTAAGGATGAATATCCAAGAGCAATCAGTACTTCATAAATGAAGGTGTCTGTTCAATAAGCTCCTACTGTTTACTTTTAGTGAAAATGTAATAATGGAAGTTAAAGATATTCAAAAGCAAAGCCCTGTATCTTAAGAGTGGTAGAGGGGAGAAAATCAACAGAAAGACTGTGAAACCGCATATATACCTTTTGAAAGCATGTAAATACATAGAAATGTACATATACATGTATGCAGGTGTACACAGATATACACCAACACTTTTCTTTCCTTTAGGAAACAGCAGATGCGTGCATTAGTCAAACTGACAAAGTACTAAGATAACTTACAGATGCAATGAGACTACATGAACATGTCTGATCAGTTGTGTTGTCGAGCCTCATTGCATCTGTGAGTTATCTTGCTTGTTGCTCAGTCAAAGTTTCATTTCTGTTTCTTGCAAGTATAAGATAAGTATCTTACGAACTTGGTCCGTTTGCCACAATGATGTGGTTATGCATGGGATGGTGTAATTTCTGATGTTTCAGCAAAAAAAGGAAATACCCAAGCTATCACCTCCACTAAGTTAAAAAACCATGACTAAACAAAGTTTAGTAACCTAAATAAATTAACAAGCACTTCTTAAATGACTCACAGCTTATACCCATTAGTTTGTGGGCAGAATTATGCAAAATGGACAAACCGAAGACCTCCTACTAGAGGTTAAAAGGGTTAAGGAGCCCTTGTGCAAAAAGCAAAATTAAAGAAGGTGAAAAAGGGGAGTGACTTCTCATTTAAACTTGCACAGAAATAAACGTAGGAACTCCTATCCCTTCTGCACTTAAATAGCTCTTCAAAATACTATTTTTTAAATTTGTCATTCCCTCCTGATTGGTTCTCCTTCCTAAATTGATCCATACACCAAACACAGAGGCAACAAAGACAGGTAATTTACATTTCACAAAACCAAGAAAACTCCAATTATGTCCAAACAAACACAGGGAGTGTTCAAAGTTACATTTTATCCATATAGTATGTTATCTGTACAGTATTGTTATCAGTATAAGCTCCTAAAGGCAAGTATTACAGTGAACCACAGAGGAGAGAAAGGGTTCAGTCTGAACTACAGGAAGGACCAGCATGCTGATTCACATGTATTTCCATCCTCCCCCATAGCCCCCCAAAGTACTGGTTCCCTCTCCTAACTATTCCTTTAGACACGAAATGAATCTGTTGATGGCAATACTTCAGCTGCCAAGGTCTAACGCTGAATGCTGTTCTCTTTAAAAGCTTAAGAAACAGTGAAACAGCACTTCCCATCACTTCCACCAGCAATGCAGCAAGTCATGTCTCTTACAGCAAGTAGCCAGTTATCAAACAGTTTAACAGGAGAGAAAGGGGAGCTACCCAACGAGCAAAAAAAAAGTACAACTCACTGAAAAGATCTGACAGAATCTCTGATAATATCTTAGAAGTTGGTGGCACTGTAAAATTTGGAGGGCTGATGAATCTTTTCTGCTTTGACCCCCTCTCTAACTAATGTGCTTGCCATTTTTCCTAGCAGCAATAATAATGAATACTGGCAAGTTTCACAGCTAACTCTGCAGCCTACCAAATCTTCATTCCCTCCCATACTTTTTAAAATGGATTTTGTCTTTTCCCCCTGTCATAATCCCTTCTTTTCCTTTCCTTCTCCTCCTCTCTGTTTTATGCTTCACTTCAATGTTCTTTCCATACTTCTGGCAAATTTTCATTTTAGATTTTAGAACTGCAGAATATAACAAAGTAACACTGGTTTATTTGTAAATTTTACAAAAAAATCAAACTAGCACTTAAGTAAGAAAAAAACCCTGTAAAAAGCACAGAAAATATTCTCAAATGAGTACAAAAATTGTCTACTTTATTAAGTTTCAAATTATGAAGAATTTATTCATTTTATGGTATACTTTGCTGAATGAGAAAAATCTCCTCTGAAATGGAATTTTTAGCCTTTCTTAGCTTTCCAGATCACTATATCCTATTGTCAATAAAATTCTGTACGTGTTGATTCTTTAAGGAGGTCAAAAGCAGAAAGGTATATATATCCATCTATGTATTTCCATCCAAACCAACTGAGAACAACCTTGAGGTTACTGTTTTCAATTTTAATCAAGCAGAGATGAACGAAGTAGCTTGCATTCATTACATGGGATTTCTTTCCACACTCACAAGATAAGTTATAAACTACAAATCTGACTGAAGCCTAGCTTCCAAACTGAAAAATGTCAAGAGGATTTCAAACATTTAAGGAAAAGGGAGGAGAAAGAAGTCAACAAAGTAGTAACTGTGGCTGAATACACTTGCTATGATCACATGCACATTTTTCATGATACACTGATAACTGCAATTAAAAATCAATGACTTGGCACAGCCAAACAAGAAGATAAAGCTACCATCAAAGTATTTTACCATCAAGGTTTCCTTTTTTCCCCCCAATTCACAAGGTAATTGCTGCATACAATAAATATGTGCCAGGAAAAATAGCTGGAATCTAGAGAGAACATTTTAAAAATTTGAATTTTATAAATTCAGCCTTCAACACAAAGATTTAAATTTACTGACACATCCAATAACCTCAGGAAGAAAGGTTAGGATTTATCAAGATAGCTCTTATTCCCCAAGCTAACCCGTGCAACAGAGAACTGATAGTCTCCAGGGAAACCAAAATCCTCTTGGCAGGTCATGCCTGTATATATTTTATACATAACACTTTGCATTATATATACGGAAAAGGACAGAGAGCTTCAGAAATCCTTGAAGGCTTTATTCAAATGTTACCTGCTGGTTTCCGTTTGTTGTCATTTTATACTGCCAGTGTTTCACATGCACTCTTCCCTTCTGTTCCAATGGATGTTTTAGACTTTCTTGTATAATCTTATTTAGGATGATACTGTGTGCCAAGTTTGTTTGATTTTTTTAAAAGCTAGAAAGGGATTTTTCCAATCCTGTCTCTAAAGTCCATATATTACCCTGTTTCAGATGTTCTGATTTCTTGACTGTAACAACCAATGATATTCCTTTTCTTCAAAACGCAGTCGTAGATACTAAGCACTTAATATTTTAAATTAGATTAAGTATCATAGTGACTTTCATCTTTCTATCTTTTTCCTAGCTTGAAATATTATGTATTTTAGATAAAGAGAAGACACTTCCAAATGATAATGTTTTTCATTTGGAAGATAATATATAGTGTAACTTCTCACTGTTCTTTTGGTCTCCATTAAATCAAAATCCCCTATTTATAAAATGCTGTAATTTTTCATAGATG
>VZTT01001960.1:0-11593 GCA_013400855.1 Buphagus erythrorhynchus
GGCCTGAGCAGCAGAGCTCAGCCCTGAGCACTGTTGGATTAACACCATCCCTGTTATTTAGCTAAAAAGAGATGGCAAATGCACTCTAATCTTGGGTAGTTATCTGCAAGAAATGTGGCATTTTAAGAAACTTTCCCAGCTGACCTGACTAAAGGCTGTTTGTTGGGTATTTTAGGGGAAAACTCCAATTTGAGGCCTGGGCTCTGGGCAAGGCCTGGCCCTGGCTGGTTGGGATGTGTGCCATCAGATCCAGGAGTTTCTGTGCTAAAAATATCATTAAGTCACTTTAACTTGCTGCTTTGGGCCCAGAAAATCTGGACCCACTTTTGGGGTGAATTTGGAGAGGTCAGCTATGGGTGGGGCACCGTGTAGGATTTTCCCAATTGCTGGGAAGGGTTCTCCACATCCCCCCTGTGAAACTGTGGACTCTGGATGGTGCTAAAGTGTTGGTTTTCCTGGGATATTTTTTCTCTTATTTTATATTTACATATATCTATGTACACAAACAACAGGGCAGGAATGCTGGAGCAGGAATGCTGTGTCAAAGCCTTTATTCCATCCTTTTAACCTTTATTCCATCACAATCATCAGTCTCATTTTTCAGAACCAGGCAAGGGACATGGGACAGCTTCAGCTGCTGGCACAGCAGAGGAAGTTCCTTTTGTTACAAAGTCTTTTAACAACTTTCTAGCCAGTAGCCTAATATTAAAAGGTGACAAGCATTTGTTTAGGCCAATTAATAAAGCTACACATACTTTGCTTTGAACAATGCTTGCTTATAATTGCTCAGAACAGTGGATGAACCTTCATTATTAAGCTTACATATTTCTTCTATCTTAATATATTTTCCTGAGGCCTATCTCTACACAGCTCACACCCCTATTGTTTCTTGTCCTTGCATCTTCAGCATTCTTGCATTTCTCTATACTAAAATTTGCTTTCACACAGCTTTCTGAGAGTTTTATACCTTTTCTATTTCCCACAATAAAGTATTGAAGCAATTGGTGATGTATCTTTGTCAGTCTCTACCTTTTCTCTTATCTAGTAATGATTAGCTGCATTATCTTGTTTATTTTTCTCATTGCTAAAGCCAAGCATGTAGTTTTATTGGATGTATCATTTTACTTTTGTGTTGCCTTTATATTCATAATAAAATAAGACCATTCTTTCCATTGGTGTCTGTGGGCTGTAAATCACCCCCATCAATTGGCAGAACACAGACAGGGTGGGCAGGGGACACCTGGATGGGTGTCAGGAAGAGCATCCCAAAAGGGACTTGGATTGAATTTGGCCTCCTTGGGAAAAGGATTTGTCAGTCACCCCAGCTTTGGAAAGAAATGGAAGGAATTGTGAATGTTTACTCCAAGAAAATTCTGGTTTTGTATCAAAAAATAATCTTCTCCCATAGGGCTACTCCAACAAAATTAATTGCAGCAAATAATTAAAGGCAGTGTGTAGGAGTTTGAAAGTCAGGTTTTTCTTGATGCATTTTTGGATTAAAAGCAGTACAAAAGTAGTTAATTTCTCATTTATGCATTTCTTCCTTTTTACATGAAGAACATGTGAAAAACTATAGGCTTGGAGCCAAAGAACTGGCTGGGATTTAGGCAACCAGTTTGGATAATTAATGTGTGACTATATGAATTGATGAAGGCTACAGAAAATTATTCACAGGCTCTAAAATAAATGATGTTTGAATAGACTCAGGGAGCTCTGTTATTTTTATTTAGCTCTAATACTGTTGTGTGTGTGTGTATAAAAGGGGAAAAAAACCCCTGATTATAAGCTGTTTGCTGATGGTTCATTATCATGCCTGAGCTTTCATTTGACTGATTTTTAGGCTGAAAAAACCAGAAAATTTTGGTTTACCACGTTCATGAGCTCTTATACCATGGCCAGCAACTTGAGTGGCTCCAAGCCCCGTCCAGCCTGGCCTGGGACACTTCCAGGGATGGGGCAGCCACAGCTTCTCTGTGCTCAAAGGGGCCTCAGCACCCTCACAGGGAAGGATTTCAACCCAATATTTAATTTAAATGTGCCCTCTCTCAGCTTGGAGCCATTTTCCAGCATTTTCCTGCTCCAGGAGGGCTTTTGCAGGAGGAGGGTGCAGAAGGCTTTTCACCAACTCTTGGAAAACATGAGATTTTCCTCTGACACCACATCCCTGTTCCACTGGGAACTGGACCTCCACCACCCAACCACACTCCAGCCATCACCATTTTGGGATAGAAATGAAAAGAAGGAGAATAAAAGCCCCTGATGGGTGGGAAGTTTGCAGGGGGCAGCCAGTGGGGAGCACTGTCCCTGCTGCAGGAGTGGGATGGAGCTGTGGAATTGCTGAATTCATCAAATCCCACCCACCAGGCTCCTTTCCCGGCGTGCTGAAAGGAGCCTGGGATCCTCAGGTTGTCTTAGTGGTTGCACTCTGCTCCCAGTCAGGCAGATAATAATGTTGGGAATGATTTATACTCAGTGTTGTGGGAGGTTTATAGAGATCAAATCACACAGTGAGCTGGAAAATCCTCCCCATTGTTGCAGCTGCTCCCTGGCTGAGTGACACAGAATGGATTCCCTGCCTGTCACAGGGACCAGGTGACACCTGAGTGACACAGAATGGATTCCCTGACTGTCACAGGGGCCAGGTGACATCTGAGTGACACAGAATGGATTCCCCGCCTGTCACAGGGGCCAGGTGACACCTGAGTGACACAGAATGGATTCCCTGCCTGTCACAGGGGCCAGGTGACACCTGAGTGACACAGGGAACAGTTCTCCCTATTCCAGACTGGATGTGGCTGGATGCTCTCACTGTTGCACACAGTATCCCACTGAAGAGTATTGTCCACCAGCACCATGGGGTCTGGTGCAGAGAGTGTTTATCAGTGAAATATTTGCATTATTAATTGCTTTTCACTATAATTAAGCAGCTGACAATCCTCTTGTAGCAGAGAGGAGGAGAAAGTTTGGAAATAATTTTGAGGATCTTGGTTGTAGTGTGTGGTGCCAGGTCAGAGTTACCATCACCACACTGCTGCCACCATAATTTCACAACAATTCTATTTCAACAATAACACCTTCAAAATAATTTATGGCACAAATGTCTATCCAAAAAGCTGCACCTATTGTTAGAGGCTTTGATTTGAGCATCAGCCAGGACCTGCCATGCCCATGACCCAAGGGAAGCATCCTCCACCTCTGCTGAACACAGGAGGCCTTTTCTTCCTGGGGCAAGGAGGAAAATTCTTGGTTTGCCAGGGTTTGGGTGAGGGCTTTCCCTCTGTGATGAGTGTGGAGCAGAGTTCCACACTCCCTGGCTTTGGGGAGGCCTTGCTGGGTGGTACCTGTGGCTCTTGGCTGCTGGATCCTGGCAAGTGGTACCCAAGTGGTCCCTGAGTGGTCCAGGGGTGATGCTGCCAGCTGGAATCCCCACCCATGGCATGGTGCAGCATGAGGCTCTGGTTTGCTTTGCTTACCCAACCTCTCCTCACCCTGTGGACATTTATTCCTTGCCCCAGAGCCACTCTCACTGCTTTAATTATGATCATTTCCCTTGGCAGCAGCTCCATGGCTTCCATTCCCTGAAGGAACTGAAAGCCCTGAATGCTCTGCCCCAGCAGGACTCCAGGAGCCACTGGCAGTGGCAAACTCATTTTTAAACTCCTCAAACCAAGCATCCTCACTCCAGTAAATACTTCTTCCAGGATTTCTCATGATTTCTCACATCAAAAACGCAGATAATTTGATAGGACAACAGGGAGCAGCTCGAGCTCTGAAGTTTGAAATGCCTCAAAATTGTTGTGATTGGATGTGTTGAAGGAGGGAGGAAACCTCCATATCTGAAACACCTTTTTGAAAACCAAATCCACCACTCAGATTTTGAGGGCTAAGAAAGCAAATCCTGTGTTTGTTTAGCACATTAGCAGAAGAAACAAGTGGGTTCTCTCTGCTGGTTCTGCTGCAGGGATTAACAGGCACACACTGGCCTGGGTGTTGAAGTCCTTGCTCCATTTGTGCTTGGAAAAAGCTCTGAGCTAGCTTTAGATGTCCAGCTGGACAGCTGACAGCTGAATTCTGATCCAAAAGCAGGGAGCAGCAATGTTTTGTGGATATTTAATTAAAACAGCAGTCTCTCAGTAGAGGGAAAACTGCCACAGTTGCCTTCAGCAGTTTCTTGGTACTTTCTCTTTAAGTGGCTCATGAGATTTTTAGTTTTGGAATTAAACTTCTTTCTCAATATGTCTTGGTCTTTAGACTTCTGGGCTGATTTTGCAATAGCTCTTCTGGTTTTAATGATCTTTGTTTGGTAGGACAGAATTTTAGTTGCTACCTAAACATCTCAGAAGAAATTTCAACAGAACAATTCAACGTGAGAGTTTGAAAATGCTCGAGGGAAAACCTTCAGTGTCTGCCCAGAGCCAAATTTAATAAGCAGGTACTTTCTATTAAAGGAATGTTTGGTGGCTCCCACAATCCTCCTGATTACACCATGATTTTACCTAATGAAGTTCCCAACTGCTCATGATTTTTCAGTCAGGTGCATCTGCTCCTGCACTCATCCATCTGCATTAGGAGCTTTCCCAGTTTCCATAGTAACTGGACAATTTAACATATCTGGCCTTACAGTATCTTACAGTGAAATACTCTGTCCATTTTATAAATGTGAAGCCAGAGGTGAGGAGGAACAAAGTGATTTGCCCGGGGTTACAGAGTTCATCTGCAGCTGAATGGGGTAAGAACATTGCTTTTTGCAGAGTTCCAGGGAAATGCTGGAGCTGCCAGGCTGCCCATTCCCAGGGAGGCGTTTTGCTGGATCACATCAGCTGAAGGTTGTGTCCCAAGTGTTCCTTTTCTCAGCCTTGGAAAAGAGACTTTCAGAAATGAGGAGGTTGGAGCAGGGTGAGTAATGAAACCAGAAATCAAAACTTGCAAGTAATGTATTCAGCAGAAATGCCAGCCACATTCCTGGGATAAATAACTCCCGATGAATAATTCAACCAGCGTCATCACTACAGGGCACAGCAGCAGGATTGGTTTCTAATTATTTGGCCTTTTCCTCTGTAAAAGTTCAACCCAGGTTCAGCCCCTGACGTGTTCCAGCTCAGGGTCTGGGTTTTGCTTGTGGCTTGGCTGGAGATAGCCCAGGGTCAGCTTTGGAGCTGTGCTCAGCACCCTCATTTCTCTCTGAAATCTAAAGAAACTCCAGCAATTTGGGCTAATGCAGGGTACAAAGCCACCCTTCAAAAAAAAAGTAGGGCATCTGGAGCCTCAAAACTTTGTGAAAATAGGAAAACTTTGAAAGCTGTTGAGGAATCCTGGATTAACACAGCACACAGGGAGTAGGGAAAAGGTTGGTGGCCTTTGGAACAACTTCTCACATTAATTTTCTTCCAACGCTGACAGCTTTGATTTATTACCTCAAGGCTGGTTAGAAAACACCCAGACATGAGTGAAGCCAGGAGTTATGGAAAGAAAAGGAAAATATGGTAAACACAGTGATGGATAGCACTGGGAGACAGACAAACACTGCCCTGCTCTCCTGCTGCACCCAAATACTGGCTCCCAGTGAGGATGGGTGTCCAGCCCTGGCAGAGCTGCCTGGAATTGCTCCCAGCAGACCCACCAGGGAGGAAACTTCCCTTGAGATTTGCTGTTTTCTCATCTGTCAGTTCAATTCTGGTGCTGATTTCTGTCTCAGAGTGGGTGTTCGGGGTTGAACTCATCACTGGGAAGCTTGTGCTGGGGAAAAAATATTGTTTGCAAGTGCTTCTTACACAGAAGTCAAAAACAAGGTATTATTTCCCAACAGAAATTTGCTAAGATGAGTTAAAGAGAGTCACCAAAGTTGTCTGCTGAGGATCCCTGGCTGCTCAGGGCTCTCCCAGCCTTCTGCTGGATCAAATTCCTATTTACAAAAGAAGAGCTGGTCTCACAAACCAAAGTGAACAAAATCACTGAGGAGCACAAGTTGTCTTTAATGTCATCAATGGCTCTAAATATTTAGGAATGCGTGGTGTAAACACCTCCAGAGCAGGCAGACAACTCCCCTGATCCCAGAATTGTTGGGATGTACAAACAGCCAGCACTTCTCAGGCTGTGGAGCTGCTGCTCCAGACTTGCCACCACAGTTTTTCATTCTTGTGTCATTTACAGCTCTTCCTCCAGACCGAGCCTGTTGGCCCCATGTCCCAACGTGTTTCTCATTAGTAAACTTTTCATAACCTCCCAAAACTGCCACAACTGCAGGAGAGGATGCCCTGGGATGCCAGCTGGAGCTGGCACTTGGCTCTGGGGGCTGTTTGCTTAGCTGGGTTTGAGGGATGTTCCCGAGCAGCTCGTGGGACATGTGACTGTGCTTTGACCTGAGCCACTGGCCCTGCTCCAGAGGACCCTGCACACTCCATGGCAATGTGGGAATGTGGNGTAGAGCAGCTCAGTGCCTGTTTAATGCTGAATTGAGGGTGAGAGAGCCCTGCTCTCTCTTTTCTCCACCAGACTAAACCTCTCTCTTTCCTGTCTCCTCTCCCTGCCAGGGCAAACACAGCCCCAAACTTCCAGAAAGCCTCGGTGCATCCGAGCAAACCCCTCTGGAGCACAAACAAAAGCCCCACCACCTCTTGCCACATCCCATCACCACCGTAATAAAGATGTTTATACTTTTATAAGTTTCACCATCACAGCTCCCAGGAACTCTGATTTCTTTACCTGCAGAGCCCCTGAGCCATGTGTGTGGCAGGGAGGGGCTGGCACAGCTGGATGCAGATGTTGGGGACATCTTTGTGCCTCTTGTTCATCCCAGAGTGCTCCTTGCAGGATGATAAATGGTGCTGCTTTCCTTTAGTTTCCCTGTCAAATGCCAGTTCTTTTGCTGAGAGGGACCAGGTGTAGCCTGGAATTCCCCTTTGGAGATGCAGGAGATGATTTGGGAGGTGATTCCAGAGGTTTTGGGGTGGTCCCTGCAGCATCTCAGAGCTGCAGAGCTATTTCCCAAAGCCTCAATTTTTCCATTTCCCAGGAAATTTGTTAATTTGTGGGTAACTGCTTGGATCCCAGGTGAGTGAAGTAATCTAATCTGATTCAGCACATTCAGACAATTAAAAAATCTAAGTATATTCCAGACCTCCTCTTCCTTTTCAAATAATCGAGACTATTACTCTAAATATATAAATTTTCCTCTAAGATTTTTGTTTAGGTACACTTTACATCACTTCCTATGTCTAGATCCTGCTTTTCTCCAGCATGGGAAAAGAATAACCTGTGAGCTCTGAGTAGTTCTCAGATGCTGAATTCCAAATCAATGAATGAAATTTGAATCCTGGTGGGTTCTGCACCTCCCCAGTTGTTCATCACTTGCAGGTTGTATTACATTTCAGAGGATACCATTAAATCCAGCCACCCCAGAGATATTGGTTGGACTTTAGGAGCCTAAAGACAAGGAGAGCATGGAGGAGTCTCCAGAATGGCTCCAATTTATCCAGGCAGAAATTTAAATTTCCTTTTAAAGAGCAGTGCTTGTAACCTTATTTCTATTTTATAATATGTTTGCAAATTTCATGGCCCTTCCTCCCTATCTTTTAGTAGTTATAACGGAAATATATTTCTCCTAATTTAGATTTTTTTTTTCCATTTAGCAAACACTGATTTTGTTCTTTTTCCCAGTGCTATTATTCCTGCCACAATTAAGGGAGGTTTTTTGGTTTTGTTTTGCAGAGGGAATGTGGGAATGGGGGCAGTCATGAAAGTGGGTCCTGCTCCCTCTGAGGAACTTTGGTGCTCCAAGAAACATGGAGCAGGATGAGGAGCTTTGTGCTCTGTAGGGATTCTTCTAAGACATCACTCTTAGCAGTAGACACTAAAACCAGAGAGTTTTAAACCATTTCTCTTTCGTGCAGTGAAAATTCAAAGGGAGATTTGGGCCATGTGGCACCCATAAAAATGAAGGCAAAACCTTCCAAAAGTATCTGAGATCTGCAGATAGGGTCGAGGTTTTCTTTTTTTAAATGTTTCAAAAAGTGTTGAATATTTTAAAAAAACTCTCAACAGGAGTTTAAATAAACACAGGCAAGTGAGTCAGTAAGAAGATATAAAATCATCAGGAAAGGCTGAGTTTGTTTTAATACAGGGATTACTGTAAACACTCACAGTGCATGGTAACAATTTGTAGCCCATGTGTTTTGAAATATCATAACTGGTGTCAATAAACACATTAAAATTCGACTTCAAAGAGCTCTGTGGATGTTTGGAGTGTCACAAAGACATTGCAACACGGGGATTTGGGATGGAAACAAGTATGGGAACAATCAAACAGCTCCTCTGTGGAGAAAGGGATCTTGTCAGGCTGTTAGAGCTAAGCATCTGTGAGGGTGATTATTGCTGTGTAGGCTCCGAGTGCTCCCAGCCCCTGATTTCTTTCTGTCTGCCTCCCCTCCCACCCTGACCTGCTGCTTTGGCTCTCCCACCGGCTGGGTCTCACTCCCCAGGCTGACTCCTTCAGAGCAGGGTTTGTTTCTCCAGACAAGGGCAGCCTGGCTGATTCCCAGCAGGAATCACAAACCCGGGGTGTACCTGGGCCAGGTGGCACAGCCTGAGGGTTGTCCCCATGGGCTGACTGGGGACACAGCCCATCCATGTGTGGGATGTTGTGGGAATTGTGTTTTCCCTGCATTTCCAAGGTGCCTCTCAGCTTTGAGTTCATGTTCTGCCCCAATAGTGGGAACCACCCAGGCAAGGCATTATGGAATCATGGAATATCCTGAGCTGGGAAGGACCCACAGGATCATCCACAACGCCCCAAAATCCCACCCTGTGCATCTCCAGGCATCACCTGGAAGTGGTGTCCAAAGGCTCCTGGAGCTCTTGGGGCTGTGCCCATTCCCTGGGGAGCCTGGGCAGTGCCCAGCACCCTTTGGGGGAAGAACCTTTCCCAAAATCCAACCTAACCCTGCCTGGCCCAGCTCCAGGCATTCCCTGGGCATGTCCCTGTCCCAGACAGTGGCTCATGTGAGGTGGATTTGCTCCTCTCACTCCTGTTCCTCTGGTGTCTCACAGAATCACAGGATCACAAAGTTGAAGACACCTTTAAGATCATCGAGTCCAACCCATGCCCTGACACCACCTCAGCTAAACCATGGCACCGAGTGCCACATCCAGTCTCTTTTTAAACACATCCAGAGATGTGTTTTAAGAACACCACCACTTCCCTGGGCAGATGATTCCAGTACTTTATCACTCTTTCAGTAAAAAACTTTTTCCTAACATCCAGCCTAAATCTCCCTTGGCAGCTGAAGACTGTGTCCTCTTAAGGCTCTCCAGATCTCTCAGAAAATGAGCCACTTCTCCATTCCCAAATGAGATCCTGTCACATCAGCACGAGCCAGAGCACCAGGTGAGCACAGGCTGGGTTTGATGTCTCACATTGTCTCATCCACAAATCCAATTTACTGCACTTGAGCTAAACACAGACAGCCATTCCCCTTATTGCAAAGCCCACAGTGCCCAAATTAATTCACACATGTCCTTTTTTAAGGTGACAGAACCAATCTGAGGGAACAGATGAGCATTCCCATGTCCAGGTTTAATCATCCCAGCCAGGATTCCCTTGTTTTAATCCTGAACCTCATGTTGACAGCAGAGCCCTCCATGTGCAGGCCAGGCAGGATTAAATGGAACTTCTTGGGGGATGTTTGGAACAACCTTTGCAATGCTGAGGGCACCTGTTGGCATTAATAGAGCAGGGGGAAATCCAGGCTGGATGTACACAACTGTGGAGGGGACTGGGGACATTGCTGACACTTAAGCAGAATGGAAATAACACCCCCAGAGACAACCCCTGGCTCCATGTTTTAGGAATTTACCTGGGGTACAAACATCTCTGCACACAGG
Organism: Buphagus erythrorhynchus; assembly: GCA_013400855.1. Lineage (NCBI taxonomy): Eukaryota > Metazoa > Chordata > Aves > Passeriformes > Sturnidae > Buphagus > Buphagus erythrorhynchus. The sequence continues at coordinate 9,880 of VZTT01001960.1, forward strand.
CAGCCTTTGCTGGCACTGAAGCTGCTGTTTAATCCATATTTTTGTTTGGAATCTGCCCCTGATTCATCAGCACCTTCCTGGAGTCGCTGTAGCACCTTTGCCATGCAAGCTGCAGGAAAGGGTAATTAAATTTAATAGAAGCCACCCTTGCTTTGAAGCTGCCCTGGTTTTAGGGCCACAAGGAGAAGCAATTAAATTCCAGCAGCCATGGATTTAAGATGAAGGTAGAGAGTAATTTATTTATTTTTTTTAAGGAAATTTCCTCAGTAAACAGATTTGAATTGTCAGATCTGATTGGATTTTAAAGCTGTAGAGATTTCCTTCTTTGGGAGTTTTGCTTCTCTTGAAGCAAAATGAAATTATTTCACAATTTCATGATTTTATCAAAAATTAATGTTTCAATGAGGTAACAAGGAAAGAAAAAAATATTCTAGAATGCCATAATCAGTTCCAAAGTTACTTCTAACTATTTAAAAATAATTTTTAGGAATTTCCCATAAAGGATCAGTTGGAAAAGGTCTGATTCCAGCGCACACATTATTCAGAAAAGCAAACTAGTAACTCAGTTAATATTTAGAAGGAGGAAAAAATGGTCTTAAACTTCACCAACTCTTGAAAATATTGAAGAACCTCAGCTAAGCCAGAGGGACAAGTGAAAAATCACATTGGTTTTCATCTGTCTTCCCCTCCCAGAGTTCCCAGGTGTGCAGGACCTGAGTCCTGTGGGAGCAGCACCTTCTCCACTGGGGGATCCTTCCCTTTGAGCTCTCTGTAATATTTGGGCTTGGGATTCTGAACATTATTTTTGACCTCATTAAAGCCATTTCCTTTCGAAACCCAGCAAAACCCCAAAGAGAGTCCAAATATAAATCAATGCAAATGCAATTACTGCAACCCCCCCGTCCTCTGTGCCTCGGGGGCTGGAAAAATCCATGGATTCCCTGCTGGAATTTATCTGGGAAGCAGGAGCAGCCCTGAACCGCGGGCTCTGCACTGGCCGGTCCCGGAGGAGGCAGCGCTGCTGGGGCAGCTGGGGGAACTGGAGGGGAACTGGGAGCCTGGGGAACTGGGAGCACTGGGAACTGGGAGCACTGGGAACTGGGAGCATGGGGAACTGGGAGCACTGGGAACTGGGATCAGGGGGAAATGGGAGCATGGGGAACTGGGAGCACTGGAAACTGGGATCAGGGGGAACTGGGAGCTTGGGGAACTGAGATCAGGGGGAACTGGGAGCTTGAAGGGCTGGGATCAGGGGAACTGGGAGCATGGGGGAACTGGGAGAACTGGAAACTGGGATCAGGGGGAATTGGGAGCTTGAAGGACTGGGATCAGGGGGAACTGGGAGCACTGGAAACGGATCAGGAGGAACTGGGAGCATGGGGAAACTGGGATCAGGGGAACTGGGATCAGGAGGAACTGGGAACTTGGAGGGATGGGAGCATGGGGGACTGGGATCACAGGGAATAGGGATCAGAGGGAACTGGGATCACAGGGAACTGGGATCACGGGGATCTGGGAGCTTAGAGGAGTGGGACTGGGGGGACTGGGATTTTGTAGGGCTGGGATCACGGGAAACTGGGATGATGGGGAATGGGATTGGGGAACTGGGATCATGGAGGACTGGAAGCACAGGGGAACTGGGAGGTTGGAGGACTGGGATCATGGCGGACTGGGATCACAGGGAACTGTGGTCAGGGGAAACTGGGAGCTTGGA
>VZTT01001963.1:3510-42787 GCA_013400855.1 Buphagus erythrorhynchus
CAAAAATTTTTGTAACTCAGCATGTAATGAGGAAGGGCAAAGCTAGAAAATTCAACATCAAAAAATGCACTACATTTTCCCAGAAACAACACAGTGGACTGGAAATGATTTCTAGTAAAACCTCTGTAAGTTAAATGGCCAAACAGATTCCACTTGATAAAATTTAGTTAAAGCCAATTCCTTACATTAATATTTAAAGCCATTGTAAATTGAAATAATAAACTGATAATTTTGTGAGCAGCTTGCTTGATTACTTTTTTAAGCATGGCTTTTGCTTTTTCAATATTTGTTGTTTCTCCTGAGGGAATCTTCCTCATTCTCACAGCTGAGCTGCCTCATTTGAGGTTCGTGTAGATGGCCTGAAGCTTAATTTTTTTCACTTTCTCTCTATTTGCCCTCACCTTTGTTTTGCATAATACCCAATTTATCGCCACATAGTAGGTAATCATTATTGTCTCTCTACATAAATTTCTTCATTTTGAATGCCTTTAAGTACCTCTTTCTCTCTTTTTCTTTTTTTTTCATTTGGTTAATGTGTTCCATCAGTGATCAGAGAGATTTTTCTGATCCTAGATGGAAAGTATTGTTTGTAAAAAATAATCATTCCCACTCCCCTTGCTTCAGAAACTCACATCTCTACTTTCTCACACTGCATATTTTCTGCCTCTTCTGTGGTGGTCTCCAGATTCATTCTTCACAGTGTAAATTCCAAGATTACAGTGTTAACTTTCACATATTCTTCTGCTGCATAATTTCCTTTGTAGTATGGACATTATATTTCTTCAGGAACATCTTTGTGCCTTCTTCTTCTAAATAGCTTAGGTGAATACCTGCAATTTAATTACTGCTTTCCCATTTAAATTTGGTTCTTTATTTACTTACTGTCTGCCCTGTGCCTTTTTTCATCAGCATTATTCTTTGTTATACATCCTTACAATTCTGACTATTCAGAATATTTTTGAAATATTTTTCTTTTTTGTTTGCCTTCTCTCTAGAGTGCCTTGCTCCTTTGTCAGAGATGTACTTAAACAGCAGGAGCCTTCTGTGCACTGTTTCTTGTTCATTCCCATCCCTTTTTTCCCTATTTTGCTTTCACAGGCCATGGTGAAATCTCTTTCTTCTGCTACTTCATATTCTTCAGTTCAGTCTTTAATTTCATGTATTTCATGTAGTTTCCCATTGTTTTCTTTCTCAAGGTCCATCTGTGCTCTTTCCTAATTCTGAAAGGGAGGGAAAGAAAAAGAAACAAGGAAATTTAATGAGATACAAAAGCAGCACAACAGTTTGCATGATCCTTAATGGGTACAATCCTCTTTCCTTTCCAAAACCTTTAAAATCCTTAAGTTCCATCTAAATTAGACAAAAGAGAGAAGAACCTTGCTGTTACATATAATCTAAGAAAGGCAATGGCATCTTTGTGAAAGAAAAAACCAAAAATTGCATTTCACAGTGCTCGTTCTTATTGCTCAAATGGCCTCAAAAGGAGGGTGCTTCAGAAAGAATGCCACCTTATATACCTACAAATGTTAGACCTTTTTTGCTCAGCAATTTTAATATTGTATGTTTCCTACGAAATTTTTCATGTTCCAAACAGCTACTGAACTGTTAATGCGGACTAGTTTCATTTGTTGCATTCTCTGTTTTAAGGGCAGCAGTCTCTGCATTTAAGACTGATACTTCTGATACTGATACTGACTCATACTAACTCATGTGTGACTCATGAACTGGAGAAATTAGTCTAATATTTAGAAATACTCATAAAACCTTGTGTTGATTTGCTACTTTCCAAAATTTTCAAGTCTTGTAAGCAAGTTGTTGGGCTGAAAGGTCATTTTGGCCTGGGGATTTTTATAGTTCTTTTTTGCTGGAGTCAGAGTTCATTCAGATAAAATTAACAACATCCTATATTCTATCTTGTGAATACATTTACATGCAGATTAATTATTTTCTGAGGAGAAAATCTAAATTCAAACTTCGTTTTTTTCCACGGACAGCAAAAGATGTTTGGTGAAGAATATGAGCAGCTTGGTAAAATGGGGAAGTTCTTAAATATGTCCCCATGCACTTCGGCACACTCTTTTACTGAGTCTTTGATGTCAGATGCACTAGAAAATTGGCTCTGAACACTTTTCCCTGAAGAAAAATGAGATGGTAATATTGCTTTGCTGCAGCTGTATCACTTATTTTAGCAAAGGCCAAAGTATAAAATGGTTTTACATTGCACTGCTTAAATACATAAAAACACAATCTTTTGCATAGCCTTGCAATATGCCACATTGTTGACGATAAAGATGAAAAAAACAGGCTCTTTTGTCACATAGGTTTGAAAAACTATGTGGAAGAATGAGTTTGCTGATGCATTCCATACATGTGCATGTATTTTGCTTGGTGTGGAAGAAAAATAATATTTCTTTTGTCTTTGTAGACAGGGAATATCATGCAAGAAGTACTTGGAAATATTTCTTCTGTGCTGTTTTAATACAGCTTTCCAGTGATGTTTTTGGGTCTCTGTGAAGGAGGAGCATAGATGAAATAATTGCAAGTGGTGCCCTGCAGGCATAGCCTTGAATGAATGTTATTTTCCATTCTTTGTGTAGTTGTTATGCATGCCCTGGGATGCAGAGATAAAAGGGCCAAACCTTTAAAATTCAAGTTGTCTTCCTGCAGGCACTTGGACATGATTATTTTGATTCATGCAATACAAGCAGGAAAGAACTCTGGGTTCCTTTTCTGTGTAGTGATAGAGGCAGTGAAAGTCATAGCAGGATGTGCATGTCTTGAAACGGGGTATGAAGGGTGTGTCTCTATGTATTTATATGCATCAGGCTAAAACTACCTTCAAATCAGCTATGTTCAGGGAAGTTCAGATTCACTGCAGTTTAAAAAATAAATGCCAAACCAAAAGATCCTTTTTGATTTAGAAAATCCTAGTTTAGCCCTGTTTTAATAATCTGAATTAGCCATACAGATACTTGCAAATTGGCTATTATACTTTCAACATAATGATTTTAACTTAATGAACTTATGGTTCATCATACTTGCCGGAGAACATTTTCTGTATAACAAGAAGAGTTATAGTTTGTCAGGTGGAGTCTATGGCAGTAAGAGATTTGATTTCTTTTATTTTTTTATTAATAAAGTGGGTCAGTGAAACCATGCATCAGCCAGTTTTCTTTGGGAGAGAGGAAAATCTTTTGCCTCAGTACCACTATTTTCATCTCTTCTGCTGAGCTATGCGCCGAAGTTAAAATTTCAGCAAGCCTTGGATGCACGTGTCCTCGTGGAAAAGTAATGTAGCTTTACTGGTAATAAAGGAGCACTTGAAAACTAAACCTAGAGAAAAAATAAAATTAGAAGCAAGAAGATGCTACAGCTCACTGTCTTTCTTCTTTCCTCTACTCCCCTTTTCCTATCTACCCCCAGGTCAGCTCAATTCAGAATCAGATGCAATCCAAGGGAGGCTATGGAGGTGGCATATCTGCAAACGTTCAAATGCAGCTTGTGGATACAAAGGCAGGATAACCTTGGGGATACCTTTCCTGTAAGTATTTCATTTTGCTTCTTAGGTACTGTTAGAGCAGTATGAAAAACAATCATACTGCTTCATAATTGTCTCTGTATAAAAACCTGTGTCTTTATGATGACCAATTTTAAAATACATGTCTGAGTAAAAAATTAGATATCTTATAGGAATATTAATTTTTCACAGAAAGGACAGCAGATTGTTCTGACCATAACAGCTTGACCTTTAAGCATGTTTTAACCAAAGGTGATATTGTAGGCTGATCTTTGCAGGTGAAGTTGGTTGTAAACAAATCTCATAAGAAGTTCGTGATGTGATTATGGTACCATTTTTGCAGTGGTTCCTAAGATGTATGGTAAGTCAATGTATAGCAGTATAACAGTTGGAAAATGGTCACTCAGAATGCTCAAATCTTGGTTTAATGCATGTTTTCTGTCTTTTAGGTTTATGTGAGTTCCTGTATCTTTCCTGTGTCCTTCCTTTTGCCTTGGTGACTGCTTTCTGTGCTCATGACAAGAGAAATGATGGCTCATTGTTCACCCTTCGTGATTAGTCCAGTGAAAAGTTGCTGTTCTGCTCTGATGATGCCATTTATCAGATTGGTCCAACTGTGCCTTTCAGTGGCATGCACACATTGGCCTCTACTAGTGTCATGGATGTAGAGCTGTTTAGGATTGGTTGTCACTTTTTCAGTTGTTTTAAGGCAAATTAAAGCACTGACCTTAGCTTTCCTTATTCCTCAGAAATACTAATGTACAACATTCTGTTGCTTTTTAGTCTTTTAATCATTTCTCCACTCAATTACTTTAGAAATTAATGAGTTTCCACTAATGTCTTCAATCGCTTAATGTTCACACAATTTTTGAAAGGTCTGAGACCTGCAAGCACAAATAATTATTTCATACAAAATCAACAGAGTAGATGACTGCATGCTTTGTGAGGTTGCTTTTTATGGTGGCCTGCTTGGTGCTAAAAGAAAAAAAAAATTGCTTACTGCAGATGTGAAAAATTTTGCTGTGGCACCAAGTCATGCCTGTTTCTGAAAAAGGACTTGTAACTTAGCTGCTTCAGAGTTATGTCTTTATTTTAGTTTTTATCCAATTGGTCTTGAAATAATAAAGAGAGAGCTTGCATTCATGAGGCATTTGTTGTAAATGTTCAGTATATTTATTTTGAAAGAGCTGATCTTGAGACTGTAAACCAGTGTAGTACCGTATCTAATTGTTGTGGAATTGCTTTAGTCTATTTAAACAGAAGAGCAACATGTTTTGCTGCTTCCTTTTCTTTCTACAATTTTCCTTAATTTCAACCTGTACAGTAATTTCCAGTAGCAGCATGTCAGACTGCTTGCAATATTGGCTGAAAAGTTTAATAGACCTTTCTGAGTAGTTGGCAGTTTCTGTGTACTAAATATTTAGGGGCCATGGAAGTTGCTAAGAGCGACATACTAATCTGGCAGAACAGGTGCCGATGAAAACAACATACAGGGTGACTTTTTCTAAGTCAGTAAAATGCCTTTTGCTCAGGTTCCAAAGCATGTTTCTTTCACTTGTGGTGAAACTGCATTTTAATATTGCACTGTTTTCAGATTATCTCTATAAATGGTCCCTTTTTTTGCTTCTTGCAGGTGGTTTTAGAGAAGTCAATTATTTGAGGCCTGGTTACATTAAATTTTTATGTGGGGAAAAAAACCCAAATCATGCAAACAAATAAGGCATAACTGAGCCTAATCAAATCCATGCAAATATGCATGTAGACTGTTGTCATAAATGATTCTTTATTCTATTTCTATCCTTTCCCTGATTTCACATTGCAACAGATGTCTGGTGATTTATGAACCTACCTAATCTTCTCTCTCTGTTTGTAAACAACACATAAAATACACAGCCATGGAGGTAGTTTGCCTTCCCTAGGTTGTATTTGAGTGGTAGATGTCACTTATCTGGTTGAATAGTTCAAATTAGATTGGATAGTATTCACTGATAAAGATACTGATTCCTGATGAGATGTTCAATTGTCTGGATGCATAAACACATGGCAGTGCAGTGATACATATTTTTTTTAGGGGTTAGCATTTCCAATGCCACTTTAACAATGACTCTTAAATATACTACAAAACTATTACAAAATTATTTGATCTTTGTTATTAGTAATAGCAGCTTAAATTTGCTTGCCAAACCTATCTTGCACTTGCCAAAATGTTTTCAGCTCAATAGCCAGGAAAAAAATTGACATATTTTTATAATAGACATACTTTTTTTGTACATTGTGTTCATTCTTGAATAAAGTCAGTTCAGTGTTGGCTTGTAGATATTAAAAGGAAAGTATTGACTTTGATTCAATAAATGTTTTCTTTCAGTTGGTGGCCTATCCTTTTTCTTTTCCATAAATTATATTTGCATTAGAAAAACACTTGCATCTTACAGGCAGATTTGTGGTGAAAAGAGTAACCTATTAGTGTGAATAAATAATTTGCAGGCTTGAGTTTTTTTCATTTCACTTGACCCTTTTGTTGCCAGATGGATTAAACCATAATTTTATCAGTATTATTGTTGCATTGATTTAACATGTATGCCAGGGGCTTCTGCAAGGAAGGGAGAGTGTCTTAAAAATACTTTGGAAATCTTGTCTGCAACTCGTATGTGTGTTACTTTCCTGATTGTGCTGCAGATTACTATGGTGATCAGTAAAAGACTTGTCACCATAATATACTCATCTGCATTAAAAGTACCTTCAAGGCACAATATTGCCTACTCTCTGTTCGGGTCAATTAATTTTTATATTGGACACTCTTAATGTTTATTCCTTAAGCACTAACTTCCTACTTTAAATTTCATGCCAAATTCTTCTGAAGACTGATAATGAATTCTTTAGCTCATGCCAAGTCCATTAAATTGCCAGTTGAGGAAAAAGGGCAGCTAGAGGGGAAATAAGGTTCTAAAGGAAAATAAAGATAGAGCTAAATCCATGAGATACCAATCAACTAAAGGGTTCTTTTATTTTTTTTAAATGCTGAGGTTATAGACACTTAAAACTGTCTACTAAGGTGTATCTTGAAGACCAGATGTTCCACTGTAAGTGCTTATTCAGTGACTGACATTAAAGCTTATTAAAAATTATATGCTGGTTCTGCCAGTAATTAGTAGGATTACTTCAAAGGCATACCAGTGAAACTGATTTGGACTGCTCCCATCTGCTTACCCTTACAGTCCATGCTAGCCCTGGCACTGATTCGGCAGCTAACTCTTGGATACTGACCTATAGTAAAGGTTGGGGTTGTATGACCAAATTGGTTAGTTTCAACCTGGATCAGTTTCTTAATGCTTATTCAGAGTAAGTAAGCATGGGAGTGAGAGTAAGCGTGGGATCAGAGATAATCTGTTGCAGGAAACATTGATAGCTTAACCTATAGAAAAACATCAAGCTTTTTCTGAATTTAAAAAAAACACCCAAAACAACAAACACAAAAAACAACAGCAAACAAACAAGAAACAAAACAAAAATAAAACCAAAACAAACAACCCAAACAAAATCAAAATGAAAACCCACCCAAAACAGAACATTCAGACTTTGCAGCTGTGAATATATCTACTGGAAAGACTAATTCCACATTTTGGGAGCTCTTTTTCACCAGCTTTGTCCAGACTATTCTGTTTGGTTTGGGAGCATAGAGCATGTTGAACATGTTGCCAAAAGAAAAACCACATCATCATTAAGAGGCAGCCATCCTCATGCAGTATGATTAATTTCTGCTATCAGTGGTAATTCCATCATCAGCACTGTACAAGAAATAACTTTCTACCTTCACACAAGCCAGGAGAAATTACAAGTTCAGATTTCAAGCAAGTTTTCTATTAAGCCTGGGAAACTCAAAGTACTGGTTGAGTTGGCAATAAATTGCTGAATACCAAACTTGCTTCCTTAAATATGATGCAGAATGGTCCATTTAGTAAGTTGTAATGCAAAAGGTGCATTCATTTGTAGCTATTTAAGCATTGTGAGCTTATAGCATTCATTGTCTACAGACAATTTTTTGGTTTGTTGCGGGTGTTTTTCAAGAAATTTGATTATGTGTTTTTATATACAAAATAGTAACAGAGCCTATCAGCAGAAAATAAAAGTAGTTTGTTTATTAGTTCTTTCAAGAAAAGTGAACACTGCTTTTGGACATAGCTTGGTATATAAGACACTCCTGGTATGTCATGACAGGCACAAGGCAGGGCTGGAGGTCTGGTGGGTAACACTGAAATTAGCTTACTCTGATTTTCCAACAGGTCAAGTTGGTATTTGTAAGGATTATAGTAAGCTTTGTTAGTCCAGCCAGTGACTGAGGGTAGGAGCTGTTTCAGCATGGAATGCTGAGACACCCACTATGGATACATGTCACATTTCCTCAAAGTGCTAAGCAGTAACATTCTAGGAGTGCTAATGTTCTACCAGTGCTCTGCATGTCCCTGTTTCCTAGGAATATGCTTTGTTTCAGCCATATTATGCCTTCAGTTCCAGGAAGGGGTTGTTGGCTTTCAGTGTTTTAAATCTCTCACTATTACATCAGTCTTTATAGGTCCTAATTGATTTGAAATAATCTGCCAAGCAAAATAAATATATATCAAATTTGTGCCTTTTCTGGTGGGAAGCTCCAGGTGAATGACACCTGTTGATGGAGCAGTGATGTGAGGAACCCTCATGCATCAGAGGGGAGCCTAGGTTTATCCTTTGCACCTGCTGTCATTCACTGTGATCCCTCATCCAATGTGTGTGGTTGGCTGCTGTTGTGCTAAGCCAGTTCTTGAAACATTGCCTCAAGAAGGGAAATGGGTACTGCTTGAAATTGATTTAGAAGTCCTCAGCTTTCTTGAAATGTGGTAACCCTAGGGAAATGGCTATTCTGAAACAGTTTTCCTTAGGAAATCATCTTTATACTATCAGTAAAACTTTGAAAGAACCATGCACCTTGGAAAAGAGTACTGTTTCACAGTGGTTGATGCTAATGGACATCTTGGTACTCCGCAGATTTTTTCACTTGTCAAAATTCCATCTGGAAAGTAAAAATAATCTCATGTATGGTATATGCATTAAGCAGTAATGCATTGATATGGGGGCATGGCACAGCATTTAATTTCACTTTTATAATACAGAAAAACATTTCCAAAGGTGGAAATAAGGAATAATCACATTTCAGTAAGCAGTACTGGGTTTGGAGGGATGGAGTAGAGTGGGGAGAGCAGATATAAATGATGGGCGAGTGAAAAGAAAGAAGAAGAGGTGGGGGAGAAGGGTAAACTTAGATGACCAAGCACTGTATGTATTCCCCATGACATTCTTTTCAAGGAGTTACTGGCAACAGCCGCAAAACCCAGAGCCCAGTGCAGCAAGGTTTGTTCATTTTTCACTGTTTTAGGTAGTAGGTTCCAAGACAATTACTCTTTCTATTCTGTAAGATGTTTGGTTTCCAGCTGGCATAATCAGGATCTGTCATAACAGGCAATAGGAGCAGCCCAGGGCAACAGGGCTGTGTGGTGAACAGAGCTAGGAAATGACACTCCTTTTGACAATTTTCAAAGTCTGTTTTAAATGTAAACTTTTTCTTATTGTGAACGTACATAGGAGGATGAGTGGATGGCCATGCATCTTCACGTCTCTTTAAAAACTTACTCAGAAGTCTGTTTCCAAACTCATTTACTGGAGCTGGACAAAATCAAGATGATATTTGGAACCTACTGCTATAGATTCAAGTCCCACTATTTAATTTTATTTACTAGAACCACTCACTTCTATCCTCTTACATCTAACTGCAATTGCACAGATGCTGTTTTCCTCAGAGACTGCCAAAATGCACCCAGCCCAGTCCATGGAATGGAATAATTGCCATGCCATGATTTGATTTAAGAACTTCCTTGCTTATTCTCTGAATCACAACCAGAGTACTGGAAATACATGACAGAAGGAAATACTGTGGCTAAAACAACAACTTTGTAAAACCTGTGAAGTTACATGAAGATGACTGCTTACTAAAACAATTTTAAGTAGGATTTTCAGCCTCTTACAAAATACTTGCATAGTCTCGTAGAGCAAAATTCAAACTTTCTGACCTATGTAGATGCAATGGCCCATACTGTCTGCAATGTATGTGCTGTAAGGAGACATAGTAATTTCTTCTCTGAGAGTGCCTAGCAATTTCTGAGAGCTCAAGGCACTTCTCAGCTGCTGTGTGAGAGTCCTTGTTTTTGCAGCAGCACTTCAAACATCCATCCCACAACAATGTGGAGTCCAGCGCAGTACTGATAGGACGGACATGGTATCCCAAGCTGAAGTGCCAAAGCCATTTGGCACAAGAGACTTGCAGCTATTTTTTGTCTGTGCTTGCAGCAGGTAAAGCCTGATGCAAGTGCCATGCTCCCAGCTCAGTGGGCTGTCAGCCAACACGTGCCACCACAGCAGCTGCCCTGTTCAAGGGGCAGCTGAGGCAGCCCCAGACGCCCCCAGCCTCCCCACACTAAGTGAGGCATTTACATCACATTCCTGGGCTGCACTGCTGTCTTCCCAAGTGCAAATTTGCATAGTACTGCACTAAGAAAATCCTTTTCAAATCACATTTTCTAAGAAAGGGCACTTGGTTAACTCTGTGTAAAGAAAGTCAGGTCCTCCTGCTCCCTGCCCCCATATAGCAGGGTTATGCCAGCACAGTCAGCTAATGGAAGGGCAACTGGAGCTGTATTATCAATACAATAATTAGAGCTGTCACTGCTTGGAAAACTGTGATCAAGTGTGTGCAGCTGCTCATTTGAATAGCTTTCTCACTGAGGAAAGCTATCCACACCCATGATGAAAAGTCCTCCAAGGAACAGACATGCCTTCTAAATTTAAGCTCTTTAAGTAAGAAATTTCCACAGTCCTGTCCAACAAACCATGCCACAAAGCTCATAACCTTCCCCTGCCCTGCCCCATTATTTGCAATATTAATATTCATATTACAATATGTTTAAAATTTTTAAACAAATATTTATGTAATTAGAAATTGGGCACTGGCCTCTCTGGATGGGCAATTGCTTTAGATTCCCTGTTGTCTCATGATAAAGCCGGTTTCACAGCACACTGGACTATTTCCCAGTTGAGAAATCTGCAGTCCAATCTCTGATGATGAATGAACCTGCAAATTAGAATGGCCTTTTCTAATCAGGCCAAGAGAATCTAGAATCAGAGGGCTGCAAAGAGTTTAGAGGATTTCACAGAACTAAGAATACTTTTCTATGGTTCAGGATTTCAATGCTTTGCTTTTTCCTCTGTGCAACCTTTTGCCCAAATTTCAGGTACACCACATCATCTACATTTTTATTCCTTCACTATGTACTACTTAAGGTTTTGAGGCTCCTGACAACTATTTCTGAAGACTTTGTGTGCTACTGCTGTTTCTTGTTTCTCACCTGAGGAATGTCTTAATTCTCCCACCGTAGATGGCATCATAGCTGTATCTCAATGGATTGTCAGGAAAATGCAGCCAGAGCTAATGAATTTAAGTGAGATTTGAAATAGTAAACATAGGAACATTGCCCCTAAACATCTACTATGCTCCTAAAGCAGTAGTATCAGCAGTGTTTTGAAATTTGTTGGGGGTTTAAACCCTCTAAAGGATAACAGCACTAGCACATTCTGCTTTTGTTACATAGCATAAAATGACTGGCATCCCATGTCTTACCCTCACTTCATCAATAATACTTATTGTAAGGTTACTTCATCTAGTGAGATGCACAAGCAAACAGTATAATAGACACTTTGGAAAAGAAAAACTCATATTTTTTTTAGTAATAATTATATAAAATCAGCCCTTTTTTCCATAAACTAATTGCCTTGTCCCTTGCCTATGTTCTGTAGTTAGAAAGATAAGACCGCTGCAGAAGTAGCAGGGTAACAAGAGAGTTCTCTACCACTTCAAGCAATTATACGACATAAGAAAAAATAGATCCTCTGAGTAAAGTAAAAAGGATCACAGCATTCTTGTCAAAAAGCCTCATTTGTTTTAATAAAAAGATTTATTTGAACAAGGACTGCAGGAACTAAGCCAGGATAGGACAACTTGTCTTACCAGAGGTCACTGCAACTTACTTTTACTTTGTTGATTTATGTCAGTAAGAACACTTAAAATCATCTGGTGAAAAAGAAAGAAATTTCCACTTCTAATACAGCTTCAGATACAGCTTTTAGTGACATCTCTCTCAATTGTTCATTGTTGGGACACAGGAACAAGATCTGTCCTCTGCCAAGCTTCTGCAGAGACAGTCCTGTTAATGACATCTTGACACAATGGAAGAAACACCCTAGCACAGGGGGTAAGTCTCAGGGACCTACACAGGTAGATGGGATACTTCTTTTTCCTCTGATTCCTATAAGCAACACCTCCAGGGAGAGAGGGCAGAAGAGCAGAAGAGTGGCAGTCGCAGTCATGAATGCTGCAACTGAGATCTCTGTCCACAAGGGCTGCTCATCTGGCATTTTGCTCAAACACAGTACATCACCAGTTCTCTGCAAGACTCAGAGCTCTCTGGCTGTGCAACTTTGCGTGGTTTTGACAAATATTTCTGACTCTATGCCTGCATATGATCATCAGAGAAGTTGTTTACAACACTAATACATTCTCTTAGTCAGCCCCAATGACACAACAGTCACTGATGTAATAATACCGTCTTCAGCTCTTATCTCTGAGAACAGAGGTGTGAAAAACAAACCACCTGTTCTCTGTACAGAGTGATTAATTGAGGAATGCTGTTGTCAACATGGCACCATGTAGTCCTCAGAGCTAAATGCTTCAATATTGATTTTGACTGTTTGAGATTCCTTAATCAACAAGTGGGTTTGATGTTTGCATTCGTGTGTTATGGGAAGCAATTGGGAAAAAAATCCCAGCTTGCCTGGAGGTGAAAGTGCACTAAAAGGTGTGTGTTGCAGAATCAGCAGTTCTCTAAAAAGCCAGACCCACAGTGAAGCTGTCCAGCTGCTTTTTGAGGCTTGAGCATAGGTCTCAAAATAAAAGCCCACAAATACAAGCCAGCCTTGGCAGCAGTTTTTGAGAGTGAGAAAAGGAAAATACAGTAGCTATTGCACTTCCAGGTTCCAAATTCTTTGGTCAGGTAATACTGCCTAGATAGAGGAAAATTGGAGAAGTCTTTGGAGTGCTCCCAGACCTGGTCCCTGAAGAAAGGAACCCTTTTGGGGACAGACACCTATTCCTTCTGGACTGACAAATGGCAATTTGAAAGTCTCAAATGACACAACTGTCAGCTTCAGGACTCAAGGAAGATGACAGACTAAGTGACATTAATTTATTTAATCTCACAGAAAACGAAACTGACCTTGAACTGGGGCAGCTGCCTTCAAGAAGAGCAGTGATGGGTTTGATGCAGAAGGGACTAAGATGAAATACATAGTTATATCTGCTGATGAACTTAAGTATTTTGTCTGTTGCAGGAGTCTTTTCCAACCCTGATTTCCCATCAAGTTTTCTCACCTTGTCATGTAATCCAAAGAATCATAATGTTGAAGAACAGTTATATTGCCCAGCTCCATTCCCTCTGCTCTTGACCCTTGTGTCAGTTTGCTAGCTGTGGTAGGTTGACTCTGGCTGGACACCAGGTGCCCACCAAAGCTGCTCTACCTCTCCCCTCCTCAGCTGGGTAGTGGAAAGAAAATATAACAAAAAGCTCATGGATCAAGAAAGGGTCAAGGAAGGATCATCAGCAATTACCATTGCAGGCAAAAAACAATTTGGGGAAATCAGTTAAATTTAGCTAAGTCTAAAGGTTTAGCTTCACTCCAAATTCTCTATCTCCTCTCCTGCAATGGCATAGGGGGGCAGAGAATATGGTTAGTTAATCACATGTCCCTTCTGCTCCCTCCTCCTCAGTGAGATAAATTCTCAGAGTCTTTTCCTGCTCCAGTGTGTGGTCTCTCCTGCAAGAGACAGTCCTCCAAGGACTTCTCCAACATGGGTCCTTCTCAAAGGCTGCAGCCTCTCACAAACTGCTCCTGCTTGGATCCCTTCCAGAGGATGCAGTCCTTCAGAAGCAGACTGCTTCAGCGAGGTCCCCCACAGCAGCACACGTCCTGATGAGACTGCTTCTGCATGGGCTTTCCACAGGGTTACAGCATCCTTCGGGCTGATCACCTGCACCGGCATGGGGTCTTCCACAAGCTACAGTTGGATACCTGCTCCACTGTGGAAATCCTTGGGGGGACAGCCTCCAGGAGAACATCCTGCCTCATCATAGTCTTTGCCAGGGGCAGTAGGGGCCTCAGAATCTCTGCTCTGGCGCCGGCAGCACCTCATTCCCCTCCTTCTTCACTGACCTTGCTGTCTGCAGAGTTCCTTCACTCACATATTTTCATTCCTCTCTCCCAGTTGCTGTAGCACAGTGGGGGTTTTTTACTCTTTCCTAATTAGGCCGTCACAAGTTGCTACCAGTGTTCCTGACGGACTCAGCTTTGGCCAACAGTGGGTGCATCTGAGAGCAGCTTCTGGCATCACCTCACAGAAGCCACCCCGCCAGTCCTCCCTTATATCAAAACCTTGCTGCATGAACCAAACAACCACAATACGCCCCTAGTATTAAGCTCTCCTTTATACCTGAAAGCTTATTTGAAAAATATGGTGAACAGACCTCCTCTTTTGTTCTCTTTTGGACAAGGTGAGCTCTAAGCTTCATTTTCTTCAAAACACTGCATGGAACAGGTGGTGTAAGATGTCTGCTACCAAAACTCATATTAAGAAGTGACCTACCTCTGAGAGTATAATGGTGATTTTAACTGGTGCAGAACCTCAAGGGTTCCAAAGTCCTCTGACATACTTCAAGTGGTGGTCGGAGTCACCATGTAAGTCTCTGTGGTGTGCTGCTGCCCTTGGTTCTCTGCATGTCTCTCTGGATGAAGGCACCATGATCAGGTGAGAAGCACACTGACATGGTTGGTATATGGGTTTCTCATTCCAAGAGAGTAATAGAAACACATAAATCAAGACCAGGATAATAAAACCCTATATGCTTTTTTCTCCCCCTTGACTTTGCTTTCTTGCCATTGCAGAGCACTCTGCAGTCTTATGGAGACTTGTCTCACACAGGGCAACCCCATTTATCACTGAGCATTTGGTTGTCTGTCTTACAACGGTCTGAAGTCCTGAAAAATCACGTAAATTAAGAAAACCCCCAATGTGACATTGCTTATCCACTAGATCCCAAACACTTGATAAACTTTTGCTACATATCAGCTTACAGTGGGTGGTTCGGTGGAGCCGAGTGAGACCGGGACTTCTGCCGTGCACCCATCTGCGCTGCGAGCCCTTCTTCCTCTGGGCTGTGCCTTGCGGCAGCGCAGGCGGAGTTCAGCGCACGCTGTGGTTAGCTCTGGGATGACGCTCACGGAACTCTCAGCTCTAAGGAGAGGGATGAAAGGCGGCAAAGCCCAGGTTCCCTTCTGAAGGGTAAAACAGAGTTTCTTGTTTGACACAGTGCCGTATGTGCCATATTACTGTCTGCTCTAATCTTTTGCTTCAGCTAAAGCTGAAAATCCTAACTGGCAGTGCCAATGGCTTTTTGCTCCCAGCCCTAGCTCCTACTGCACTGTGTCTCCTCACTTGAAGCTATGACCCTTGCTTTCAGGCATTTTAGCACCAGTTCCACACAGAGACTACCCATTTTCCCCACCAGACATACTGAAAAGTAACATTTTACCACCGTGATATATTTACCACCTCAGAAATACAAAAGGTGCTCTTGCATGTCCCTTAAGACTGTCCCAAATCTCTGAGGACCAAACCAAAGAAATAACTAGAGACAGTGCTTTTTCTTCTCTCCCCCACAGCAAGAGACTAGTAAGATCTAATAAATATGTGCATGACCAAGAAAAAAGTTAGGTATTTTCTGCTGCATTTGGCTCTCAGAAATGAGCCCTAGTTGGCACAAAAATATGGATGAGGCAGATGAAAATGCATTATTCAAACAATGATACTATTGTTTTCCAAAAAGTCTGAATTCTTGATCTCTTGTCTCCTCTTAGATCTGGGAAGCAGATGACCTGGCAAGCACTATTGAAACCATTGTTGTTTTTTGATATCTTTCATCTCTATTACTTCCCTATAGATAAATTCAAAGACCTGCTTGTGCAACCACCTTTATTTTGTCTAGGTGGAATAAAGACAGTTCTGAACTAGATAGGAAATATACTGTTTTTGAAACATGCTGTACAAGAAGAGTGTACACGGACAAAACAGTACATGCATAAACATGCCTGGTTCTCAGGTCATGCTACAGCCTGGTATTGGTTTTCAGTGCTTCCTTGGCTCTAAGCTGTTTGTGAGAGCAGTTATGTGAGATATCATTGAGTAGTACAAGAGTATGACTAGCCTTCCAGGCTTATCTCAGATCTTCCTGCAGTTCTTTGTTCTCACATCCCACTCTATCTTTCCTGTCCTGAAGCTGATCCTAGCAGTGTAGGATATGCAGCACCAAGATATATGAACAGCTCAAAGCATAAGGAGTGAGCCCCATAGAGAGCACATCATATCTGCAGTAATCCCAAGGGCCTCATGCTGCTCTGATATTGTCATTTCACTTGGGAAAGCTCTAGTCTCTCTCCACTAGGGAATGGTAGAACGAATGTGTTTCCCACTCTGGGCCTCTGCATTTGCTTTGCCTTGAAATGCTGCTCCATGAGGACAAGCTGGTTTCTAGCACCACATATAGAAGTACCCTACCAACACCAGCAAAAGAAAGCTCCCCATCCCTCAGCCCTGGGAATATATGCTTTGTGCAACAGCAAAACTTGTACGCATGCTTCTTCAAATTGTCACTTAGGATAAGAAACCAGCTCTGCAGACACATGAACTATTTTGAGAGCAGATGTGAAAGCTGCCTAGGCAATCTACAGGGCATTGCAATTATTGATGAACTTATTTACATTGAAGATATTATTCTGCTCAGCTACAAAGGGTCTAGCTGCACTGTGCTTCATGGAGCTATGCTATCTAGGCTGTTTCCTGCACACTGAAATGGTGGCAGTGTGACTGCTGGGTGCATTGCTCCATCAATCTCCACATTGCTCAATTTTCCCCTCCCTTCACTCCATATGTCTGTACACCTTGGATTATTAGAAGGTGTCAGGTACATTTATCACAGAGATAAGGCCTGTGCTTCCTGTAGTAAGCAAAAAATAAAGTTAGCACTCTATAAAATAATAACCAGAGCAAGTTACACTGCAAATATAGAGCATGAAAATTGTCATACATGCGTTTCATTTACCGATAAAACCCATTGTCTTGTGCCAGTCTGTAGCATGAAAATCTTCAAGATGTCTGTGCAGCAATTGGTTTGTCACCAACCTCCTACTTGTTCCCACACTCCTCATACACTGATAAAAAAGTTCAATATTCTCTTCAAGCTGCATTGAACAAACTGTGACTGAAGAGGCTTGAACAAAAGCACCAGAACAGGAGTATTTTTAAAGCTCTGTTGTAGTCTGAATGGGAGTTGTGATATTGGGTCAGCAGCATCAGAAGGAGCTACTTTCTCAAATCTCCTCTCCTCACAGGTTTGATCCTGTGGCCAAAGCTCTGGTTAGTCTGCTACTGCTGTTGCCTTATGATCTTTATACCTTGTCTCCATGCTCTGATAGTTTCCTTACTTTTTTCATCCACATGCCGTTCTTGGTGATTTTCAGTTTGCTCTCTTTTGCCCTATTTTATTCTGGTGTTGTTGCAGAACCTTGTGGTGTGTGTCCCTTCTTCCAGTTCCTCTGTGCATGACCACAAAAGGACAGTGTAAAGTGCAACTCTATTTTCTCAACCTTTGACACAGAAAAAAGAGAGAGAAAAAAAAAGAAAAAATGGGGAGAAAAAAAAAAAAAGCAGAGGAGAGAGGGGAAAGATTAGTGAATGGGCATATGAACAACACATCTGGAACTAAAATATTAGGTACACTGTCCCATTAGTGTGATAAGCTACCAGCAACTTCATACTCTAGGTTTTGATTATTAGATTCTCTAGAAGACATATGCCACAACTCTTGCTCATATAATTAAGGTTTTTCATTATAGCAATGAAGCATTTGGCAAAAGCTCCTCTGCAGAGAAATATTTCAGCTACTAGATCACTTTGATCTCTGGTGAAACATGTCCTCACGTCTCATGCTGGAGTTATTTCCACAGATTTCCATTATCTCCTTTGAGTAAGCTTCTCTTGGGTCCCATCTACTGTAAGGGAGCTTCGTCAGGCTGGCAAGTTCAGGAAGTGGTGCATATTGGGGTGGAAACTTAAGAGTGCCTTGATTACCCATACTCAATCTATAAGTTTTTCTTGAGTACTTAAAAAGTGGTTATACACTTGAGGAAAGGTGCAAGGAAGTTTTAATGTTAAAAAGCCCTTGACAGAGCACAGAGACTGACAAAGCAATAGCACTGTAGATAGTGGTTTTGCACTTCTACTTCAAGCATGCTGTGCAGGATACTGTGATTTCCTCAACCCCTGCTGGCCTCTTCTGCCCGCAGTAGTGAAGGGAACGTGCCTGTTAGAAAACAACCTTGTAAGTGTACAGTCAATTCTTTTTCTGTATTTTCTTTTTGTGGTTTTGATGCTTTAGGTAAGAGTTTTACTAGGGATGAAGAAACAGCACTCCAGCAGTATATCTCATAAGAACAAATAAATTAGGCACAATGTAATGAGATCACAGGACAGCTGTGAACTCAGTGTGAGGCTGAGGCTTGCGTGGAGCCTGATGCCAGCTACAAGAAAACAGGGACTGAATGCAGCCTGCACCTACTAACAAAAATTTCCAACCTTTACTACAAAAACACATATATGAGGACTCAAACAAAAGGAAGTAACAATGGGCAAATTCCATTAGGGATAGTCAGGCTTCTCTAGTTTCTTTTCTGTCATTCATATATGGATGAACTGTTTTAAAATGGTTTTGTCACTATGAGCTGGGATTGAACAGCTTGGTAAAAAGTATAGACTCATTGGCGAGTAGCTGATGAGACACACAAGGCCACCACATGCCTATATTTGGTATTCCTCCATTTGGACACTCTTTTACAAGATATTCTCCCTCTGTATTTAAGCTGTAGATCAAAATGAATCTATCTACATACAATATGCATATGTAAGCAAGCAATTACAACCAGAAGGAACTTGGCTGCTGCAGTTTTGGAAAACATGCTGGAGCACCCATTCATTTCTTTTCAATGACTCATAGCAGTAAATGCAGTAAAAAAGAAATGCGTGTGATCCACATACTCTCCGAGCTGTCGGTGCTCCTACTAACAGTGAATCCTAATTACAGACAACTTCTGAAAGTTGCACACCTTTTGTGATGTTTTTGCAAGAATACACTCACAGAAAAGTCTAATTATGTCAAAAGAGGAGCCAGAGGTTCAGAAAAATAAGTGTGTCCCAAAAATGTGAAAAGTGTAGGTTTAGGTTGGTTTGCTTTTTCCTTTCCTTAGTAGCTGTTGGGGTTTTTTACACTTTCAGAACCAGGCTACATATCTGTTTTAACAAATATCTATGAAGATAGTTATCAATCTTGCAAAATTAAGTAAATCACTACCATGTGCAAGCATGAATATTGTAATGTTGGCTTTAAACTAACAGCAGACAGAGAAGGGACAGTTATTTTGAAGTGAAACTTAGAGACTGTTTTTTGTTGACATTTTTGGGGACTGTGGAGGAAGAAGTGTAAGACAAAGACTTAGAAGAGCTGAGTCAGGTCAGGTCATTCTGACCTTTTCTGTGTTTTTCCACTCTTCCTTTCCACTTAGAAGCAAACCCAAAATACAAGAGCATAGTGTCCCTAGCTAATAATGGCGTTGGTACATTTCTGAAGTCTCTGCTCAACTATAAATCTTTCTTAACTGCTCAAGCCAACTGAACTTTCAAACAATGTCAGAAAAGTAGGCTGCCATCCTGACTTACAAGCATGAATAGTGCATGCATTCCCTCAAAGACAGGCAATGACCAATGGGACAGAGAAGTGTATTAGTAGCAATCATCAGACTACATCTACAATGTCATGCTTGTTAAATAATTAATATACTTAAAATTACTCTCAAAGGAAAACAAGGGCCTTAGGATATCTACAAATTCATTCATGTAGTACCCTGGACTATGTTGTTTGGGGTTTTTTAAATTAGATTTATGCCTAGAGGCTCCAGCTTTGTCTGAGAACCCCATTTTCAATAGGCTCTGAATAGTCAGTATAGTCACTATAAGCTCTTCAGGGAAATCTGAACCAACAAAACAAGAGATAAAACATCATTTTTGGGAGTCAGATGAAAATTACAAAGAATCTCCCTTTTTCACCCCCCAAAAATTTAGTGCCTTCAGGTTGTGGCATAATTTCCTGTGAAGGAGGTAACAGGTGAAATTGGGAAGTATTTCTTCAGAAATTGTTCATGATTGTCTTTCATCAGTCCTAAAAACATGTCACATATTAAGTCTTGTTACTGTAATCTTGTATTAAGTCTTTGTATTCCTTTTCCATTCCATTACAGAATATAACTGATGCCCATGATGAAGAATAATGGCTGGATGAATAACTTTAACAATACTATAGCTTTTTCTCTAGGTGATAGGTGTGCCACTCCAGACTTTGAACTGGCATTAATCTAGTTCTCTTTTTTTCCATAAGCTAACTTACAGTAATGAAAGAAATACAAGCCAGATGGTTTAGTACATTGTAGGTAGCATCTCATGTAATTAAATGCCAGTTTAAAAGAAAACCACAATGGTTTCTCTATCATTCCTCCTAGAAATAGCTCTTGGAAATCCTTCCCAATGAAAAAACATTCCTTAGAAGAAAGCTACTGAAAAAGTAGGAGTTAGATGAGGGAATGTCCATTCCAATATGCCTTCTCATCCGACAATAACCTGCCTTCTTCAAAAGCATATTATCTGCTCATATCTGGTAGATCTGATATACATTCCACTCATAATTTCCTTATGTTTTACTTCCTTATTTTACAATAGTGTTAGAATAACCTCATAGCAAACAAGCCAAATCTACTTTTTCTTCGTCCTTGTCCCCTTACTACATCAAGAGATCCAGTGTGTTGTTTAGACATACCAAAGCATTTCTGCTCTTCCAAACTCCTTTGCTAAAAAAAAAAAAAAAAAAAAAAAAAGGTATTTTTTGATTTTTGTCTGGCTCAGGTAGAGCCATCCCTGCACAAATGGTATCAGTAAGGAGTTTCTTCTAGAAAGAGATTAAAAAAGGGAAACTCACATTTCATGAGCCCAAGTCCTAAGACTAAAGAAAGGCTCAACAAACAGTATGTATGTAGCTTTTAGTCAGATAATGGAGTATATGTACAGAAAGGCCGAAAAGCATTCACTTAGTAAAGGTTTCATTTGTTTAGTACCGTAAGTCAGCTGTTCTGTTGACTGGCAGGTTTTTCACAGGCTTAAGCAAGCCTGCCTGATGCTGGACATCTTGGTCAGCAAAAAAAAATGCTACTGCAAACAAGAGATTTAATTACTCCCATGTATGTAAAGAGATATTTTCCATGTGTGTAAAAAATGCAAGATGAAAGCACACTGAGTAGGTTGCTGAAACATAAGCTTCTCCATATTTTCATATACATGACTGGCAATATACAAATGCATGCAGAAATGTACTAATTTCAGATTTGCCAGGAAAATCTTTAGCAACTTAGCAAGGGAGAAAAGGTCATGAATGTCATCATAATTTTTTCCAAAGCAGTATATTAGGTAACTCACAAGTGTTGCATATTCAGTAGAGCAGTTTTCTTTCAAATCTATAAGATTAGAAAGCAAAAAGCAAAAACAAACAAACAAAAAAAAGACCCTAAATTAAACCAAAACAAAAAATCCCAAACCAAACAATTTGTTCTCTAATATTTTTAGACAAAATTCAGAAGTTATTGAAAAATGTGCATTTTATGAACATCAAGAAAACTGTTATAAATTGGGAGATATATTAAATCACAAGATTTGTTGCATTTTTAACAGGAATTGACCCTGTGGCATTTGATGAAGAAAAAAAAGATGTGAGGAACCAGCTCTCTGGGGGTCTGGTTCCTATGTTGCAGTAAAATATTAAAAAGGATATGGATATCAGAGAATCCAAGAAATAATGGAGTTATTTATCTTGATGGACAAAGATATCAATATTCTGGGTTAAGATCATGCACTCCAGTGATGGAATAATGACATTGTCTCACCAAAATATCCTTTCTTACTGTGAATTCCCAGTAGAACTGTTAAAAATTGAGCACTAAATTTTAGCATGAAAGATTAAAATGAGGAAATTAAATATGTTTCACCCAACAGCCATTCACTCTCATTACTCACATTTATTGTCTTCCAAGAAATGATTCTTGACAATCATTTTTTTTTAAATTTCTCTGAGCAGAAATTTCTGATAGGGAATGCAGCAGATTTTTTCTCCATACATAGACCATATCCAAGGAAATCTTATACAACAGAATTAAATATAATTGCTAACCAAATATGACACATCTAGGAACTAGCAGAAATGGATGATTTAATGAAGCACTAAGGAGGGCACAGGAAACAGGTTTACTCCAAACAGCCCAAAGGTACAGAGCAAGTTCAGGAGAATTGCCTCTTCTATGTAGGTAGCAAGAATTACCTCTTCTATGTAGAGTTATTGAAAAATAAGGTATGTCACAGCATGGAACATGCACTGGAAACATTTTCCCATGTGGCTATTGCTCCAAAGCAGAGAAATTCTACAGGCAGAAAATTGGGTAAGGCTTTAAAGGAACTGTAAATGCAGATTTTAAACGCATCTGACTTAAAGCATCAGTTTGTCTTTGGATGGACCACAGGGGTTTTTTCCTCCTTTGCATTTCTTTATTAAAGAATCTGGCCTAGCGTGAGGCAGGAAACAAAGAGGGCAACTTTGCATCTCAACACGAATATGTTTAGTCCCCTAACAATTTACAGTATCTGCCTCATAGTGTTAAAGACAACAAAAGTTAATAATCCATATAGAATGATGAAGATAAATTTAAAGAAAAAGGCTTAAACTATATTTTACAGTTTTGAAAAAGAACATCCTGGAATCTTGTAAAAGAAACTAAAATATAATACTTTAATGAAAGAGATAAGAAATTTTGAAAGCATTACTGTATTCTGTAGTGTATAGTAAGAGCACAAAATGTGGACTGGGTATTAGTTACACTGTCCTTTTTTTGCCTGAAGCTGCCATCAAGGGGCTGCCTGGGCAATCATTTTATATGCCTTTCCAAAAGCATACACATTTCAAACATTCCACTAGAGACTGAGACACTAACAGGGCGACAGGAAGGCTCTTGCCAAGCAACAGCTGGAAAAGATATAGCAGAAACAATGAGTAACATGCTGGGAGAGCTACAGGAGCAGCAAATCACTGTGCAGAAGAAGCCTGTTGGTTTGCATGGGAAAACAGTAGCACCAGCAGGAGGAAAGCAACAGAATGAGATTTCTGCCCAAGCAAACCCCTTTACTTTCAATTCTCTTTTTTGATACAGATCACTCTCTTCGTGGCTTCTGAATATCTCTGCTACTCAAATACCCTGTCCTAAATCATTCTGAGGAAGTAAACCTCACAGAACTACAGTTTCTAGGCCTCAGGCACCAGAGTGATAAAAGCTACAAAATGTGTTGTTACACTGTTTAGAATTATACAATCACAAGCCCCAGGGGTTTTTGCATTAGAGGTTTCCTGTTGGCAGTAAATCTCCAAATACTAAATAGTAATCGTGCTCTGCTGACACAGGTTGTGAAAAATTTGGAAATGCTTCTCTAAGTCCTTTGACTTACTGACCTCAACATACTTGTGTCTTACAAATACAAACCTGTGAGATGTTACTCTAGTTCTCCTGGATCATCAAACCAGTCACAAATTTCCAGTTAACCTGCTGACCTAGTACTTGCAGATAGGTTTGAAATGCTGATCAGATAGAGGCTTTGTCCAAGACAGCAAAGACTTATCTTGTGGGACCACACATAGCGTTAGGGCTAACACTGAACTCATTCCTTGTAGAGATAAATCACAACTCTGGGCAGCACTGTGAATTTGGAAGGCCTGTTATCTAGCTATTGTATCTTCAACATCACATCCTGGTTAATTTTTGTGGTACTTCCACATGACAAGATTGTTTCCTGTCAACAAATGTGGAGTTAGCACTATTCTATCCTAAATATTTAGCCACCAGCAAAAGAAATTGATGATAAACTGACTTAGCCTGGCAATGGTTTGCTCAGCAGGTGTAAAATCCTCCTCTTCCCCTCACTCACCTGTAACACCTTTTTTTTTTATAATTTGATGCCTAGCTGTTTCCAGATGATGCAGAAATGAGATTTTTTCTCATGAGTATTTGCACAGAACATGATACCTTCATCACCTATGCAGTGTGAAGCAGCAATTAAAAAATATGTCTAGTTGACATATATGCAAAGTCAGGAATTGCTTGTGTTTATCCTCAATTTTATATATAAGCACAATGTAGTATGCCCTGCTATGTAGGCCAGATAACAAGTCCCAGGAAAAGGGCAACTCTGTGTAAAAGCACCTTAGCTTTGGCATGACAGACAAACTTCCCAGATGCACAGGTTATAGGAATCTGGCAGAGGAACCTGTAGCAAAGCTTTACTGTATTGACCAGTGCTCAAGGTCTCGGGAGTAAACTCAAATTGCATAAGAAAATTAAAAGTCATTCCACCATTACATGGCAAAACTTCAGACACTTCTAAAAATCAAGTTTTGGGGATTTTCCCCCTTTTTTTTTAAATTAGCATACATTCTTTTCATCTGTATCTTTAGGTCAGTGCAGATTTTTGTACTGATGATGAGGAGTTTAGCATTGAAATCCTAAAGATGGTGCTCAAACACACAGTTCCTGAGTTCAATATTCTAATTTAACACCTAGAAGGCACTTGTGAATGGGGCTAGGTAGATTACCAAGGTATTTTGCAGAACAGCTGACTAGTGACACAGATAGCTATGGACTGCTGGGACAGTTTATCCTTGAGACAAATTATGCATTTCACATGCTGTCTAGACAGACATTATTAAACTTTATTTGCAGTAGGCTCAGCTGCAGGCACAGAAGCACTTCCTGTTCCCCACAATCAACACTGTCCCCTGCTCTGCTGCTAGCTGTGGTGACAGAGACGCTTCCTGGCAAAACCAAAGCCAGCAGTTCCTATCTCCCTGTCCCCTGGCATCTTCCCCCTGTCATGTTCGCTCCCAGTTTTGCTGGTTGTGAAGTCTGTGAGACTGCTTCTAAAGCCACAATTGACAAAACCAAGGAACTGACCAAGATTAAAATTAACTCTTAAATAAGCAAATAAAAAACAGTAGCTTTGCTCTGGGGTCAGGTATCCATGGACCCATCACTTGTAGTGAGGATGGCACATTCTTTACAGTCCTACCACTGCTTCCAGCCTGATGTGTATAAGCTGCTGATGACCTTAGCTTATATTATGAATGGAGGAGAATAAGGACAAGATATATATGTTTGCACTGCATGCTCCTGCAGTGCTGGGGTCAACAGTCCTTGGGGAAGGCTTGAGGGAGGAAGAGAAATCAACCACTGGAGCTAAAGTTCCTTGTGATGGTGAGTCAGCATTCTTGAGCTTCAAGTAGCAGTGTGCATCTGGTTCAATTTCTTACATGCTTATTCTTCCTTTTCAGAACTAGTAGTATTAAAATGAAATTTCAAATTCTGGAGCATAGTTTTGTGGCAAGGGCTTGCCTAGAAGGCCAAAGAGACTTGCTCAGTAAATTGAGTAGGAGTCTGTGGTTGGTTGTTTCTGCAAATATTTTATTTCCTATGACTTCAGAATAATTCCATCTTGGCACTATGGCAGACTTTTGGCAGGCTTTTCCATCCCTTTAGAACATGGGATCAGATTTATCCTAAGCCACTCAGTTGTGGTTCTGTTCCTGTTTCAATACATTCAATAATAATAGAGTAATTATTCTTCCTCAGTGTCTTGACAAATCAGAAATCTTTTTTTCTCATTATTACCTTTACACTATAGACTTCGGTAACTTATACATTTCTCAGGCATCTGAAGTTCCTGTTACTGTCCCCTTTAGGTAGGTCAGCAGAATTCTTTTTTGGAGATACCATTACACTGTCCCTTTTTTCTGCAGGAAATGAGCACTTGAGAGGAAAAAAAAATAAGGAAAAACCCACCTTTTTTTTCCCCCAGTTACAACATAACTTTCTATTAAGCACCAGAAGAGTTTTCATTAAGTAATATATATCCCTTTCTATAAAATCTAATGCTTTTAATATATTAAAACATAATTTCTTTATTTTTTGCAAAGATGTGTTGTCTACTTTTTGCACATGTAAAATACATAGAGAAAAAGAAAAAAATCCCAAATACTATTTCACACTTCTATCAATAACTTAGAAGTTTGAAAAACTTATAAAAACAGATGTGATTTTTATAGAAAGACAAGTGACACCACTAATTAATTTAAGACTCCAGATATTACTCTTTGGAGAGCAGCTTAAAAACAAACATTTCTGAATGCATACTAAGCAATAACATCGGCTAATCATTTTCTGCAGTCACATGATCAAAAAGGAAGGCATTCACTAGCTAATTCTGGTATATTTATGACATCAAGCTGATTTTACTTCTGTAAAACTCAATCTGCTTTGACAATGTCTCCAGATTTCCCTCTGCTGGGATAATGAGATCATTACTTATCAGAAATAAACCACTGCAATCTCTTTGTGATACTTTTGTAGGGAATAACCTTAAAAAGCTTATAAATGTAGAAAGACATTAGAGCTTTCCTTACGCATGTGCTGAGAACTGCAAATAATCAGACTGATCAGGTATCACAGTCTTATCTCTGTTAACAGCTTAGATGGCATCAGACACTTTAGTCTTCCTGGAAGTACCTGGCTGCTTTGGAACTGAGAGCAGATGTAACAGATGAGGTGCTGAGAGAGACATCTCAATGCTGTTACTTCTTCAAGAATTTTAGCTTTATATATGCATACAGGTGTAGCATTGGCTGCTGCCCAGTAAAGCATTAAATCCTTGCTGTCATGACCTGAGCATCCAGTCTTCCCTATTTCCTGACCTCCCATGGGTAAACACTTGCTCTGAAGGCCCCTTATTCATATCTATGCCAGCAGAACTGGCATCAGCAGCTCTTTCATTCCTGTTAAAGCAATTCACTACTGGTACAAGAAGGTAACATTATGCATCAAAAGACTGATTGATCTGGAAAGAAAATTAACAGGCTAGGTCCTGTTCCACTTACTGGGGTTAAAGAGAGTAGGGTAAAAAGACATAGTGTACATCTTTGAAATACACATTTGTTTGCTGTGTTGGCACATAGGGTAGTTGATGAATTCAGACCAGGGAGACTTCCAAACTTTTTTGGCTCAGCATGACTGTGGGTCTCATGTTTGAGGGTCTTATGTTTGAGGGTATAACTGTATGGGAGAAGGAGTAGCTAACAGAGTTTATTAAGGCTAGTTTGACAGCTCTCAATGAGTAAAATTCTTACTGAAAAATTCTTTGTGCTGTCATGAGAGATCAAAATAAGTACACTTTAGATAAGAAGCTGCTATGTTAAATATTAAATTGGGACCTCTGCATATATTTTTCAGGTTACATAACATTTTGCTTCACTATAATTTGCAGTCTATTTCAGACATTTTTTTTATACCCACTCCAGCATTTTCTACAGAAAAACATGTAGATCACTGGCAATACTCTTATTCCATAGAGATCAGCATTTTTAGCTTGACCTCACACATGCATCAGCTAGAAGGTTCCTCTACAGCTCTAGGTCCTCAGCGCACACTGTGGTCCTGCTCTGATGAAATGCAGACTGCAATGCAAATGCATTGGAGACTATTTCAGTGTTCATGCATATAGACAGTTTTAAGTTTGTACAGCTAGACAGCAATTTGGTCCATATTACACAACATTTCTTTAGTTACTTACCACAATAATTTTCCCTATTCTTAGAGTTACTCTCAGACAAATCGCAGAGCTCACTTGGTTACAGTATGGTACATTTGACACCAGGATATGAGTCTACTCATTCATCCCTATATTGCAGGCTGTTACAGAACTATGCTACTCCAAATAACATATGTAGGATACATAATTTACAACTAATTTCTCCCTCTTTTAAGGGCGTATTCATTTTATAGGCTTAGATTAATTTTTGGATTTTCTAGGAGTCTAATTTGTCTGAACTGCCAGGGAGATTTCAACTTTCACAAGACCAGGAGAGTGAAAACTGAACCAAAACAAGTTCAAACAAAACTTTCACCACTGACTCACTGTGGTACCCTGTCCAGCTTGTGTATTGGGTCTGCAGAGGGTAGACTTAATTTTCTCTATAGCAGTTCTGATAATGCTGTACTTTGTATTTGGAGCTAGAAGGGGTGTTGTTAACATACCAGTGTTTTGGCTGCAGGGCTCCCACAACATCAAGGCTGCCCTTCACTCAAGCCTGCCCTTCAACAAGGACCAGCCGACACAAACTGGCCCAGGAATAATCCATAAACTATGACATCTGTTCAGCAATAAAAGATATGAGAAAGGGGTGGGAAGCATTAATTCTTCACATATTTGTCCTCTGGACCAACTGCTATGTGTTCTGAGACCCTTCTTGACTGGACATAGCCTGCTGATGACATGGAGAGAATATAAATTTTGTTCTCCTTTGCTACCACACACAGCCTTTGCTCTGTCTTTATTAAACTGCCTTTATCTTGATCCACAAGGCTTTTTAAATCTGATTTTCTCCCCCACTATCCTGCTGAAGTGGGGGAGTGATAGAGGAGCTTCCTGGGCACCTAACATCCTAAGGTCAACCCACCACAGCTGGTCCAAAGGAAATTTATTCCAAGTGTTGAGGTTATATTAATTTTCCTGACTTACTCACTCTTTCATCATTCTTCTTGGGTCATGCAGGAGATTCTACAGCTCAGGCTTGTTGCTCAGGAGACCTGAGTTTGTTCAGTCTATTCAATTCACATTGGTTACAGGGTTGCCCAATGTCACTGGTTACATAACATCAACACCTACCCACCATAAACTCGTTTCACAGTAATCTTGGATAAAGGAGCCAGACCCACAAAATCCTGAGAACTGGCACTACATAGTCTGCTCTGGATATAACTCGGTCATTTTACACTGGTTCACAGTTCTGTGCTCAGACCAACTGAGAAATATATTCCCTGTTTCCCAAAAACTCATTCTCTACAGCAAAGACTCACTATAGTTCAACAGAATTTCTTTAAAATTGTGTTGAAGTGTTTATTGAAAAGAATCCATACCACTGCAGTAGGCAATTAACTTCTGGATGTAAGGTCTAAATGCATTCAAGAGAGTCTGAAGCTCTGTGCTCCATCAGATTAAGTGGATCTGCTTTGCCAAGAATGGAAATGTTCCACATTTTTATCATTGTATACCATATACAGCATGAGAAACAAAATCCCTGGTCTGATTCCCACCTATGTTGCTTAAGTGTCATTACAGGTCTAAGGTGCACAGGATTTTTTACGTATAGAAAACCTATTTTTCCCCGTTTAAAATGTATGTACAAAGAACTACCTCTACTCTTCCATCATTCATGTGAGACTGCCTAATTTCAAAAGTATGGCTTATGAGAGCTTGTAGTAACAAATCACTTCTTATAAAGAATCCTTTTGCTCCTGATCAGACTGAGGAAGGGGCAAAGAGCTATACTTTCCCATGCAGTGCTAAGAGACTTCTCCTGTAGTTCAACATCACCATGTGTGGTCCTGAGAACTGTCTCTGAAGAAAAAAACATTATCTATATTTTAAAATATTTTTTTTTAACATTTTATATATATTTATATATGTAAAATATTATATAATATTTTATAGCCAGGGCTATAAAATTCAGCATTGTGTTGTAATATTTTCTTTTTCTGGTTCATTATCTGAAAAAATCCCAAATGGCAGTTTATTTCACTGGCATTAGAAAGGAAGTTTATGACATTAATTAAAAAGTTAAAACACACGTTTTAACTTTTGTTGTAAATGTCCAGTTCTTCACAGAGATGCCCACATACAAGAGTTGCCTGGTATTTGATGGAAAATTAGTATCTTGAGAGAGAAGTGGGGGGATGTGGTTTGGGTTTTCTGGTTGGTTTTTCGCAAATGCATCTGAAATATAAAAATTTTCCTGTCTGTAGGGCATGCATCATGTTTAACATAAGATTGGTACTCCACAATACATGCAGCATTACATAGAATATCAGTAGTGCTGCACAAGCACTCTTTGAAGTTTTTAGACTGATACTCATGATCAATAAAGCTGTTATCTGAGCAACAATGGGAATGGCATGGAGCAGAGACAGAGGAGACCACCATTTCAGAGAGGGATTTTCTTGCCATAAGTAGATTCAGGAAAAAGGTATTTCTTACCTACTAGTTTCATGATTTAGTTACTTTGAAATGGTTTTAGTTCAATGGCTTCCTATTTGCTCTTCCTATTTTCTATTCCTTAAGCTTTTTTCTGGTCTTCCTTCTGTGCACCTGTGAAACCACTAAAGAATCCAAGTATTAGAGTGCTTTTCAAACTGGGCAATGCCAGTTTTCAGAGCTTAGTGTCAAGTAAGGGAAAGATGGATACAGTAAAGGACTCAGTAAAAATATATAATATCAAAGAATATTCTCAGTTGGAAGGGGCTCACAAGTCCAACCTTTCCCTGATATCCAGCCTAAACCTCCCCTGGCACAGCTTCAAGCCATTTCCTCAAGCCCTGACATTGTTCCTCACAGAGATCAGTGCCTGCCCCTCCACCTATCCCCATGAGAATGTAGAAGACCACAATGAGGTCTCCCCTCAGTCTTCTCTTCTCCAGGCTAAACAAACCAGGTGACCTCAGCAACTCCTCATACGGCTTCCCCTTGAAGCCCTTCATCATCCTTGTAGCCCTCCTTTGCCCCTAATTACTTAATATCTACTTTATGTTTTGGCACCCAAAACTGCCAAAATATAAAGCCCCAGCCCTTGAGGTGAGGCTGCCCCAGCTCAGAGCAGGACAATCCCCTCCCTTCCTTGGCTGTGATGCTGTCCCTGATGCCCCCCAGCACAGAGTTGGCGCTCCTGGCTGCCAGAGTACTGCTGGATCAAATTCAACCCTTGCCCTCGACCAGGACCCCCAGGTCCATTTCTGCAGCACTGCTCTCTATCATGTCATTCCCCTGTCTGCCAGTTCATCCAGGGTTGCCTCCTCGCAGATGCAGGATCCAGAACTTGCCCTTGTTGAACTTCTTGCAGTTGGTGATTGCCCAGCCCTCTGATTCCTCAAGGTCTCTCTGCCTTCCACCTGCGGACTTAGCATCCCTTCAAGCCCACCTGTATTTTATATATTAAGAAGTATCTGAAGGTAAGAAGCACACAATTGCAACCCAACAGGTGCTATTGTCTTTGTTTTAATTAAGAAAGAACATTTTCAGATTTTAACAGACACCTGTTCCTGGATTATGTGACTAGTGGGGAAAAACACCATGTGCTATGAATAATGAAGCAGGACATGAATGTGGCAACTGAAATTATTTAACACTTTGCGAGCTACGGAGCTTGAGAAAACAGTAGAAATTGCCCCAATTTATTACTGGAAAGACACGTGTAAAAAAAATAAAAGTGCTGTAAAAAAAGTCTAAACAAGTAAAACCAAACCAAAAATTAAAATTAAATCTGCTGCAAAATAGTGAAGACTGAAGAGCTGAGAGTGAAAAGTTGCAGGACTCACAGGCTTACACGTTGCAAAGTGGCCTTTGAGGGGAATAGCATGCTGGTTGAGAATGCCTTGATGCTCCAAGGACAGAGAATATTGTGCAAAATGCAGCTTCAAGATGTACATAAAATACTGGGAGTACCAGTTCTAAACTGTGACAGACAGATACATTGAAAGTCTATGTGAACGTGTGTGTGTTGAGGTCTTTTTTTGCAAGGAAAGGGAGAAATACATAAATTTAAGGATCTATCATTTTAATCAGACCGAATAAAGTCTTTAAGTAAATTCTCTTTTTAGAAGAAAGTAATAAGCACATTCTGTGATTAATTTTGTTGTTTTCCTGCATTAGGACATTGAGGTGCTGCAACTGAGGCAAAAAATGGTTCCTGTTACTTACCTTCTTTATATATTTGTACTAGGCAACTTAGGAAACTCTTCTCCTTCGATAAGAATTCTCTCATTTTCTCTTTCTACTTTCCACAAATACTACAATAAAAAGAATTAGTAAGAAGGTCAGATTCAAACCTATTAAAACATGGTTTATCTGAAATGGCTCCATTGTGTCTGACAAAATCCATCTGGTTTTGGAGACTTGTCACCAGGATCAGTGGCTGACTGTTGACCTCAGAGTTTTTGAGAAGATGGAGCCTGAAGTCACTGGAGTGAGGTTTGCACACTGGCAACTACGTACCTGCTGTTTAGCTGAACAGAAACCTCTTGGGAGACTGCCAAAACCAACCGAACAAAAAACACGGAGAAATTTAGAGAAGCAAAACACTTGCATCTCTTCTCTTGCCTTCTGCCTTCCACTGTAATTTCTGGGCAATCTATGTCATGTTCTATACCTATGGTACAATTTAGGAAACTACTTCACCACTAAAACGCTGAGTCATCTTTGATGAGACAAGCCTGTAACATAATGGTGACATAATTTAGGGATATCTTGATTCAGCATTTTAATCCATCCTTTTATGTGGTTTGTCTAGAATAAAGTCCTTGTGGTATCTTATGCTGTGGATTACAATGTGAGACGGTTATGTTTGTTTTACCAGTTACTGGCTCTACAGACATACTAGTATTGAAGAGTTCCTCACAGATTGCTACCAAAATTGACAGTATTCTGGTGGAGTATTTTGTCAGCTTCATTTAGCAATTACTTGTGAAAAGCGAAATAGATAACAGACTTCCTGACAGTTTTAAATCTCCATCTCAGAAAGACAAAGGTTAATTAAATGCTGCTGCAAGACAAAATTAAATTTCAGCCAAATATCCTTTCAAAACTAGCATAGGATGGAAGGCTGCCAAAAAAACCCACATGAATTTGGAACTCAAGAAAGAAGAAGGGCCTCCAGGTCTGCAGTGCAATAAAATCATACTTTTGATAGCTCCTCAAAGGAGTAGGCCAGAGCATGCAAGGATGATCCTATAGTTTTTTCTATAATAGCTGACAAACTACTAAAAAGTAGGATGTCAACTAAAACACTACTCAGTTCTTAGTTCCTCTGAAGCACATCAACACCCTAGCATATCTTCAAGATTTCCTTGTCCTTCATAGAACAATTTCACATTAAAACCTAATTTTGGACAAAAAAACTTATAAAAACAAGATTAAAAGCAAAAAAAATAAACAAACACCAAATGACACTCCCTCCCTTCCCCCAAAAAACCCAAACCAACAAACCAACAAAATTCCCAATCAAACCAACTAAAAAAATTTCCAGCAGTTGGGAACAGGAACCCTAATCCATGGTTTTTCACAATCAGGATTAGACAATCACCTGTGATCCTTCTTGTGTTTTTTTACAGCAGTAGAACTTTCCCCCTTGCTTAGAGTCAGCACCAGACAAGGTTGAAGAATAATGCTCTGAATTCAGTTTGTCAGTATTATTTTGATCTTCCAGTATCTACAGAAATGGATTTGATCCTGTATCTCTTGCTTCTTGATGACAATTTTCGCCAGCACCCATTTCAATAAAAGCAAGCAGCACCAACAACCCATACCAGATTCACTGCTTTTGTGCTGGCAGAATCCTCTTCCCCTCTGATGCCTGCAATGGTTTGTTGTGTATTTCAGGGTGTATTGCTAATGCTGCACTTCACTCATTTGCTCTCTGTGCTTATCAGAGGGGGTAAATAAGACCAGTAAGATTTTTTTTTTTTTTTTTCACAATTCTGAAGTTCAGGGCTAGGAAACAGTAGAGGGGATGTGAAGGTGGACTTCCCTATCACCAAGGGTTTCAGCTGGACTGACCCTGTAGTTTGCCACAAACCCCAAATGCTACATTCAACAACCTCACCAGGCCAGGCTTCCCAGTTCATAACAACACACCACCTGTGTTTCTTGAATGCACATTCTACTTTCAAAGTATTTAAGCATCCAAGTGAGGTCACCTTTTTACTTACACAACATTCAGATAAATAAGGCTCTGGGTTTTTGTGCTGATTACACATACCATTTTAAATGCAATGAAGAGCTAAAGCATGGAGCCATGGATTCTCCAAAAAACTAAAACATTTGAGATTTCTGGTTCAAGTGAGCTCAATGGTAAGAGAATAAGTATTTCTCTTCTCTTTCTTGGGTTTGCATAAAGGAATTATGATAATGAATCATTCACACTGCACAAATGTAAACCATTTCATTAGTAAAGGACATTAACTCCCATAAGGACCTTTTTTTCCCCTTTTCTTTTTTTTTTTTTTTTAACCTTTATTTAGGCGTCTAAGCACAAGTTTTTAGTGACCTTCCCAAAACTACCCATGTAGAGACTTACCCTTCCTCCAAGGTCTCTTCTGGAAGAAGTCAACTGGGCAAGACAAAGCAGAACTGACTCTGTGACACACAGACATTTTAAGAGGTGTCTGCAAGAAGAAAAATTTTTTCAACTTATATTCTGGTTATGAATGAACCCCAAGAGGCAGAGGGTCTTTTATTTCATGCAATTGCTTTCAGAAATCTAATGCATTTCTTTAAAAGCAGTATTGCACAATAATAAATATTGTAAATCACAGTGATTTATCACAAGTGATTTTTATCATGAGTGATAAAAAGAACAGAGAATTTATATGGACAAATTAAACTGGAATCATTTGAAAGGAAGTTCACAGTGCTTTTTAATTATCTTACTGGTTTAAAAATAACTCTCTCACAATCTTCAAAGGAAAAAGACCATGACATCTGAGGAGTTCATTAGCTCTACATAAAGAACCAAGTAACTTCAGTACTATGCAATTGTTTAAGTCTAAGACACAGGGCAAAACAATGGCATAGATTCTATTTTCAGAGGAAAATGTATATAATTTAAATTCACATAAATAAGTGAATAAAAGTGAATAAACAGTCAATTAAAAGAAGTGCATTAGCAATACGACTGCTTGTAGTGGAAGAAAACACTACTTATTTATTTGAAACTGTCCTAGGACAGAAATATTGTCAGATAAACAAACTACAATTTTCTTTTTGTATGCTAGGAATACTAAGAAATTTGTAGGAAATATATCCTGTATGGGTATTTTTCTTCTCACATTAATATAGGAGGCTCATTTCAACATCCTTGAACATCTGCAAGGTAAAGAGAGAATAATGATTGTTACTCTGCTAGCTCTTCTGTGCAAATATTAAAATTGTGCATTCAATATTAAATATTTTTTGCTGCTTCTTTAGCATGTGAGCACCTCAAAATCTTATTACATATCATACCAGATAAATAAAATTACCAGCACTTCTCTGAAAGAGAAGTGAGATTGAGACACTTAGAAATATTTATTTTTAATAAAATAAATCAAACTTTATATAAGAATCAAATAAATAGATTCAAACTTCATTCTCCTGAGTTCCAGGCTGATGTATTAATTGCTGCACGGCAAAGAAAAGCAGTATCGCATACACAACAAACTTTCTTTTATCTAACATCAACATAAGGTTAAAAAAAGTCATCAGTGCTGTAAGAAAGTACTGCACTAAATATACATATTTACTATCCTTGAAATCAGAAGGCCTTTAGAAGAGAGCAAAAATGGCTGGGATCCTTACTTAAGTTTCTGCTGGAGTCTTCCCTAGTTTAAGAAACGAACACACATGACAATCTTCCNATTCACACATGACAATCTTCAAACAGCCTAAAGAATCTGCATAAATAATATTAACTAAGGTTTATCTATTCCAATTTAATTTGAACATATACGACATATTTAGTTAATATATTTCAATATCATTATATTTCACTGCCAGTCTATCTTTGCAGTTTGGCACCTTAACACTAGAAATACGTCAGGATGTCTTGGTTTGATTATTTAATACTAGCCACTGTTTGAAGGGACTCTTGAAGAGCACTACTCCATGAAAAAAGACAGTTTTAATTTTTAAGTGCTGTTATTCAGAGGCTTATAATGTACCGTTTCACACAGTGAAACCATATGTCCTAAGACAGAAGAACAAAGTCAATACTATGACATATTCCTAGAAATTTCTGGCAAATAGGAAAAACAAGGGTTTACTAGAAAGGATCAGTAATACTTTGAGACTGTTCTCCGTTGGAACTAGGTCACTGGATGGTAGCTCTTGATTAACATTGCTAAAATAGAATTAACATTATTAAAATAGCCCCTACAGTTTTTCCTCTGAATCTCAAAGATCGTTCTGGAATAGCAGGAGTTTACACTACAGGAAGAAATCACACTTCCCTGCAATAAGCAGAAGCTTCTGACTACTTACAGATCTATTTTTCCAAAATCTGTGGGTGTATGAGCTTGGCATTTCCATGCTAAACAGGAGGAAAACTATGCTAAGGAGGATAGAAAAAAGTTGCAAATGGATTAGAAGGAAGAGAAGCAAGAACTCCAGCTAGCTTCAAAACTTACTGCATATTCTGGTCCACTCTCCATGTTCCACTGCATCTCAGTGCTTAGCATCACCCTGTGTAACAACCTAGTTGTCTAGGCTGTAAATGTGAATATCTAAATAGTCAATTAATCTAGTCTGAATTCTTTCCAGTTAAATGGTAGAAGATATATTCTGACTCCTATCAGCTTTAAAAAAATTGCTGTACTCTGTCAGCAGAAGTAAAACATAAGGCTTAGCATATTAGCTTCTGCAAAGCTGCAAATATTGGGAAGTTCAGTTGGACAGACTAGCACAGGAGGAAGTTGTGTTTTGCTTTCCTTTTTCCATGTGATATGAGAAATCAGAATTTCCCATTGTGTTGATGGCAATAAATAAAGAATTACAATTATAAAACCACCAATCAGAGAACACTTCCTCTTGGTCCCGCTTTCTTGTCATTAATGAGGAGGTGGGGAAGAAATGGTAATTGCACACACTGTAATTATAATTAAGCCCACTAATACATTGCCTACTCAGCACTATAAATCTGACTTCATTAGTGCCCAAAGAAATACTACTTTCTCTTAACACCTAACACACTTTCATACTATGATAAGTATTTCAGGGCAACAGTTAGTTGATTTCTGATCAGCTGGTTTCTGATGAGTTGGCTATGCCTACGACCAGCTTCTGCCTTCATTGTAGTAGAGCTATATGTATGGCAATTAACCAAAGGGATAAGACTTAAACCATACCATGTACATCCAATTGAGAGTCCTAGCACAGCTAAGTTCAATATAGTAGTAGGCACAAATTCTGCTGAAGATTCTCTCCTTACTTAATGTTTGTAATGATGTAGCTGCCTTAAAGGAAAGAAGCAGCCATGACCTGAGTTGCTGAGCTGGATTCTGCCAGCAGCTGTTGAGGAGTCCAGTTCTCCTCTCAGTGAAGCCTAGGTGACATCATCAAGGTGACATCAGCAAGGCTTATCGCTGTGGTGCTGGTTGTGGAATACTCACATCCCCATCACAGATGGCGAAATTGCTAGGCAAGGACAGTGACGCCTCCTAGTATATTTGAAACTCTAGGGAGATCTAGGGAAATAAACCACATAGAATGACAAAGTGAATATATTGTTTGATTATTTGGGAAGAAACAAATGAAACATCATACCACTGCACCTCATATAACAAGATTGAGCCATATCTGATCATTCTCATATCTCCTCTCTGAAATGCTGAAGAGAACTGGATCTCACCATTCTTCTCTTTTACTCACAGAAACCTTCAACCCTGCTTAAATGATATTGGGATATCATTAAACCCTAATATTTAAAAAGCAGTTATATAATTGCTATGTACAGTACAGCAGCCAACAAGCTGTACCTTTCTGGGCAGTAGAGAGATAGGTCTTCTGTTCCCCATCATCTTGTTCTCCAGTAGCAAGTGGATATCACAAAGGCAAAAACAGTGTGAGTATAGCTGGGAGAATGGATGCAGTGTAGCAGTGCAGCAGCATTTTAGAATATCTGAGTTATATAAGCTTTAATAGTTGAAGTTTTCTGAGGACATGCATTTGAATTCCTTTTCCTAGTCATGTTTTACACATCTCAGTTTAATCTGTTTTTCCATAGCTGCTTCAGCCAAAACACAGAACAAGCATATGGTAAGGATGTCCAAGAATTCACCCATTTTTTGAGTATAACAAGATCAAGAGAAATAACGGTTTCTCTCAATCCCCTCACAGAAGGGATCTGTCACATAACTCAGAGGTTATTAAAATTTAATTTGAAGTTTTTATGGTTCTTAACATTCAAGCCACAGCTCACAAAGTGCTACACAACTGTTATAAAGGCTAGATTCTCTGTACTTAGAATCTATAAGCTATTCTTAAATGAGATCATAAGACACTTAAAACATTCCCTGCCTCTGATATAGGTATTTTTTCAAATCTTCAGAGCTATAATACTGCTTTTTAAGGCTTGTACATGCATTCAACTTGATAGAGCACAACAAAGAAAACTGAGTAGAAAAAATGAACTGTTGAAGTTTTTCAAGCATACTGCAGTAATCATGGGATATTGTATGCTGGGCTTCTAACTCAGCTTGGAAACTGTATATGAAGAATATGTACTACCTAATATACAAGTATGTACTACCAGAATAATGTAAGGGATAAATCACTGTTTACTCACTGGCCCATGAACTGTGGTTGTCACACCAACCATGTCAGCTTGTGACCTTGTTCAGCAGCACTTTTTCTCTGTGGTGCACTAGTGAAGCAAGAAAAACATCTTGAAGTGTTAAAAAATATGCATTGTTATACAAAATATGTATCAAAATAGTATCTTAAAGTATATACAAATCATATACCAAATATCACTTTTGATATCTTTAACTGTCCTCAATTGAAGGATGCAACATGAGTCAGGATATTTGCCCGGCAGTGAACCTTAGGTTTACACCTATTTTATCAAAGAATTAGCACAACTACTGATTTTAAGAGACTCAGAATTACCCTTTGGATATTACAGTTTTGTGGTGTATTTGGACAGACAACAGGGTTTCTGAGCTTTCCTTTCCCACTTTTGACAAGTCCTTGTTCCTTTCAGATGGTTAGAAAGCTTGAAAGCAGTGTGAAAGCCCTGCTCCGCCCCACCACAGGTACTTCGCAATAACTTAATAACCTAAAGGTGTTCCCAAGTTGCTTCTAAATATACCTTAATAGAACGTCCAGGTGATTTAAGAAACATTTAAGAATTAGACATAAACTAATTAGAGCTAATTATTTTCCATCAGTTCATATAACATTTACCAGGGTAGTATAATTGCACCAGTCTGAAATCATGTTTTGTTTGTTCCTGAATTTCAGGTTAACATGAAGAGAATTGTAGAATTTCATTGAAGTCCTCGAACACATTTTTATCCAACTTTTTAACCCAACTTTTAACCATTATATTTTCTGAAAGAAACAATTTATAATAATCAGGGAAGATTCAGAAGATTTCAGAAGATATTAATACATGCATATTACCAAGTTCTATTCACAGGATGCTGTTCCCAGCCTTTTGACATCTCAGGTGAACACACATTGCTCATACTAGAACATAGTAAAGGTTTACCCAGATTAGCACCATCTCCAATAGTGGCCACTTTTAGATA
>VZTT01001964.1:4435-30377 GCA_013400855.1 Buphagus erythrorhynchus
TCCTTTATTTATAACCAAGTAAAGCATTTGACTATAGCCTCCTCCTTGCTCAGATCTTCTGTCCCTAGAAAAAACTTGCAGCAGACCTTTAAGCCTGTCTGATGAAAAGGCTGTATTATGCCTTACTGATATAACAGAGTAGCCCAGTGAAAAATGCTTGAGCTGACGGACATCTCTGCTTTTTGAGAGCTATCACAGAGCAAAATGAGGAATTTTCATCTGAGATACAGATTTTTTTATGCCATTCAACCAAACATTTCTTTCCCACTTAACAATATGGATAAATAATATCAAATACAGGATATTTTGCAGAACTATTTAATATAACTTCCCTAAAATCATAATGCAGCTGGAATAAAACACAAAAACAGAAAGAAGACTGAGAAGTTTTCCCATAGTCTGAAATACAGAGTTTTGAAATATCTATAATTAAAGGACTATCTATTGTATTTGATCCAAGTACAAATGTTACTTGCAACAAAGATCAGGACTGCTA
The DNA here is from genome assembly GCA_013400855.1 of Buphagus erythrorhynchus. Lineage (NCBI taxonomy): Eukaryota > Metazoa > Chordata > Aves > Passeriformes > Sturnidae > Buphagus > Buphagus erythrorhynchus. Next base: position 4,932 of record VZTT01001964.1, read on the forward strand.
ATCCCTATTTATTTTTGTCAATTCATTTAGCCTGAGAAAAACAGTGGAAACATCTGTGAAAACTTGCTCTTTTTATTCTATTAAAATAAGGATAAAAGGATATCATGCAGAGCAACCTTCAGCTATCCACAAAGAAGGGTGAAATCTCTTAGTAATAGCAATTTTTTTTTTAATAAAGAAATGATTAGAGCTCTAGCTGAAGAAGAAGTGAGGACATAGTTATATAGTAAGTCTAAATGTTAGTCTTATAAAAGTCTCTATGTTAGTGATAACATACAGATAAAATAAAAGGAAGGGGCAGTCATCTAGATATTTCACAAGTTTCTTATGAGATAAGAAGCCTGGGGAAAAAAAAAAAAAAAAAAACAAGGCAGGATACACACCCAAATTCCCTGTTAGTTGTTTTATTCTCTTCACACATAATCGACACCCTCGCAAAATATTTTTATGCATGTTTTTCTGAAGCTTGCATCCAAGACAGAAAACCTCTGGTGGATGAAGCAGCATTTAGATCCAGAAAAGTTTATAAAAATAAGATCTTATTATTCATGCTTTATGTAAGAACTACTTGAAATCATATAAGGCTAAAATAAGATTAAACGGTTTCACCCGAAGACAGGGCTTAGATAGAATCACTTAGCATACTAAATCTTTTTTATTTGTAACCTATAGACCCCACAAAAAGCAGTATATATATATATATATATATACACTTTGAGGCACTGAATGCTTTGAGTTATTGCAACAATATCTAGAGAACATGAAGAACAGCAGGTAAAACAAACAACTTACATCTAAAGCCACACAATGGCAAAAGTTGTTTCTGGCATCTAAAATATTGTAGCACTTTCTTGCCATTTCTGTCCTAATTCAAAAGACAGCTGAGAATTCAAATCAGTTAATAAAATACAACATAGAAGATCAATTTAATCTAACAATCTTAACAAAAAAATTAGAAATAGTCAGTTAGACCTCTGAATAGTGTAAAAATCTGAATCTGTTTTAGTTCGATGTGAAATGCTTGATTTTGAAATTTGCATATTGAAAAAAGTGAGCTATTAAGAAGCCATCTTTTTCACATTGAAATATTGTGAAAGGTTACTATATGTTATCCCTGTATTAAGTATGATTAATGAGAAGAAAATATTCCACATTTACCATAACAGGAGATAAGATGAATTAGAGCAGACAAAGAAAACTTCAGTTTCAAAAGTTGTGCATCAGATGGGGAGAGTTTGAAGTGAAGATATACAGGGAATAATGCTGAATATGCCAGAGGTTAGGGAACATGTGGTAGCTGTGGTTTGATTATGGCTGATGGATGTGGNNNNTGCTATTCCAGAGCATATATAATATATATATAAATATAAATATATATATATATGTATTTATGTGCACACATTGCTTTGTAATGAGATGCTGGGTGTTCATCAGTGTTTTCATTTATTTTCTATGACAGGTTATGTGTCTCCTCCAGAAGCCTGAACTCTGACCAACCTCTCAAGAAATTAATCATAAATCTGCCCTTTGTTTTTGTTCAGGCAGATGGATCTTTCCTAAAACCATATTAGTAAAAGTAGCATTAGTTATTCTGTTGCCTGTGTAACTGGTCCAACTTTGGGATGATCAGCTTTGGTGGATGTAGCCATGCTTGTTTGAAAGCTTGTCTGCATGCAGTTAAACACCATAGACATGGCATGCATTCACTTACATGGGCTTTATACAGTAATAAGCTCCACGGTTTAAAAAACTGGTGATTTTATTTTTCAGGGATTGCCAGCAATAAAGGATACATGTCTTTTACCTCAGCCCTTTTCAGAATTATGGAAGACATTAATCCACTGTTCTCTAGTCTTTCAATAGGAGGAATATTTCAGATCCTGATTTCAGCTGTCAGGACTAGAGGAAATGCTTTTATTTTGGGGATTATAAAGTCCTCTTGAGGGCTGGATGTTAAGTTGGCAATAGAAGTTGTCACACCTCCATCAGCTGAACTGTTTTGCATCTGAGAAAATTCTGATGTCTTTAAGTCTAAAAAAAAAAATTCTGCTGCAATAGTAGCTGAAGTTACAAATTTGCCTAATCTGGGGAAGAAGGAATTGGTGTTTTGCTTAAGGTGCTGAATTTTTCATTCTTGTGCAGTAAAGATGATAGAATCAGGATGATATATTTACTAAAAATGGCTCTGTATTACAAAATACAGACATCTGTGGAGTTTGATATATGGGGAAAATGCTGTAGTAACAATTACATGAAGAGAAAAAGCCTGAACACTCTTCTTGATATTCTTGTGATTGTCAGTTTTTTTTTTTTTTGGAAATAGTATCATTAGTACTGCTAGCACTATAATACCTCTGGAACATAGAACGCTGAATTCACTCTGTCACTTTGAAAATATGAGAACCCTTGGCAACATGGACTGTATATTTAGGAAACAATCAAAATGTACAGCTATCAGTATAAAACTGCTATGAAAGCAAACAAAATTTCTTCTACTTCATTGTAACCTGCATATAGAAAGTTAAAACATATTAGTTTTGATTCTGACATATCCTTTTCCCTTACCTCTAAATACTGCTTTATCTTTGCATTTTTACAGGACTTGCTCTGAAGGTACAATTTTGTCATCAGCAGTGCTCTCTGAGCTCATCCTACTAACAAAGAAATGCTTTGATCCACAGAGATGACAACAGGCTTTACTCTTCTAGGCCATAAATTCAATAAGTTCCAAGTCCAAGTAGTCATAAATTAATGCACATTTTAGTGTTTATGTAGGGAAGCTATCGTGTTTAGAGAATGAGATTAAGCAGAGTGGTCACAGAAAACTGAATAGTAAATTCCACGTTCCCAGTAAAGCCCTGGATGTCTAAGACATGAAAACACTGATGTGCCCAAAGCAAGGCTGTACTGAAGGTAAGAAATAATACTGAATGTGTTTTTGGTAAAATATCATGTATATAACAGTAAATTACCCTAGTGAGCTACTCAGTAGATTATCCCTTTAAGTTAACATTTTCATTTTTACACAGTACTCAAACAAAAGGATAATCCTAACTACTGTGTTGTAAACAGAAAGAATATGCCAATGCAGGGTTCAACTAATGGGACATATTTAACAAGGTAGGTCTGTATTTATATGCAAAGACAACATTTTAAAAGATGATACTTTTCTATAAAAGTGAGAATGCATTAAAAGGGTTAAACTTATAGTTTATATTGCAGATTTGTTTCTTAAGAATTTGACATGAAATAAGATTTACAGGACCCCTACTCTATTAAAGAAAGAGAACGTATTGCAAATCTATTTATAAAACAGATTTCAGGAGCACAGAAGAACAGATGTCCCTAATTGCTTAGTTGCTGTTAGTTGTCAGCTTAGATATTCCAGCCAGAAAATTTTTACAATACAGCAAATGTAATTGCTCTACTGATAGACCCAGTTTAAATGATTGCTCCTAGTTTTGAATATAATCTCATTACCTGCTAGTCATGTAGAAAGTTTTTATACAAAAACACAGATAGATTGATTTGTGTTGTTGAACTTAATTATAACTACATTATTTGACTAATAAAAAAGGAATAATTTTCAGAAAAATTATAAAAAGTTAAATGGCAAATAGCCAATATGCTATTTAAGTGTATCCTACTCCTAGGAAGAACAGTTTTATTGTTTCTTTTTTTCCTTGCCTAAAATTGTTCTTCTGCCAGGACATGATCATGTTCTGTCTGAGACACAAGTGGACAATATATCATAGAATCATAGAATATCCTGAGTTGGAAGGCACCCACAGGGATCCTCAAAGCCCAACTCCTGTCCCTGCACAAGACACCCCAAGAGTCACCATGTGCCTGAGGCTGCTGTCCAAACCCTTCTGGAACTCTGTTAGGCTTGGTGCTGTGACCTCTTCCCTGGGGAGCCTGTTCCAGTGCCCAAACACCCTCTGGAGGAAGAATCTTTTCCTGTTATCCAAGCTAACCCTCCCCTGACACAGCTTCATGCTGCTCCCGTGGGTCTGGTCACTGTCACTACACAGAAGAGATCAGTGCCTGCTCCTGCTCTTCCCCTCGTGTGGAAGTTGTAACTGCACTGAGGTGTCCCCTCAGTCTCCCCCAGGCTGAGCAGACCAAGTGACCCTAGCCACTCCTCACACGGCTTCCCCTCAAGGCCCTTCACCATCTCTGTGGCTCTCCTTTGAACCCTCTCCAATAGCTTAGTGTCTGTTTTATACTGTGGCACCCAAAACTGCCCCCAGAACTTGAGGTGAGGCTGCCCCAGTGCAGAGCAGAGGGAACAATCCCCTCCCTTGCCTGGCTGGTGATGCTGTGCCTGATGTCCCCAGGACACCCCAGGTTGTCTGGTGCCTCCTGGCTGCCAGGGCACTGCTGGCTCACGTTCAACTTTCTGTCAAACATAACCCCCAGGTGCCCTTCCACAGCTCTCCTCTCAAGCCTCCAATTCTCCAGTCTGTCTGCTCATCCAAAGTTGCCCTATCCGAGGTACAGAATCCAGCCATAGGAAAAGCCAAATGAAGGTGGTACTAACCTGTATTTGTTTTCAGTTTTTCATATAAATATGAACCACAGCAAAAGGTGTAATCTTAGGTTATTTCTACCATAAGTACTCTACATTTCTTAACAGTTAGAAAAAAATAGGTGCTTACAGCAACTTAGAGGGTTTGGCCCTGGTTCCACAGTTAGTTTGATCATGCTTCTGGCAAGATAACATGGTCAAGTGCAAGCAGATGTTCCCCAGCAGTGAGATGCAGTTCAAAACTTGGACACGTCAGTGTGGGTTCTGCCCAAGCTAATTAGCTGCGGTGAGAAAAATATCAGTATTTAATTAAAGCCACATGTTTTCCATTCTTATATCAAGAATTTGAAGCAATATACTGTTTGTCGTAAGCAGTGAACAGCGTATAGTAAAGAACTTTATAAGAGTATGATCCATGACATTTCACTACCTGGAATGACAAATGCTGTGGCTCATATATGCAGTCACAGCTAAATACTTTTTCTGTTAAGTGTACTTTTCTGTATTTAGGTTCTGATCCCTCACTTAAGACAAAACTCATCTGGAGCAAAACACGAGGATGTTCCCACCAATCACCAGATCATAAATTAATCTGTAAATTAGTTGCTGTAATTTATTTTTATTTACTTTTGTTTTCTAATAATTGAGGAAAACATTTCCAAGTGCATATGAAAAGGATATTTTTATTACATGAACATAATTTTTTTTCCTTTTTTGATATATTTTAACTATAAGTAACTAAGATATTTGATGTTGTTGGGACTAATTGTATGCAGCTTTACTTTGAAGTACAAATCTTGATAGGGTTTGCCCCTTACTATCTTAGATAATCACACTCATAAATTACAGAAATAAAAGGCTAGAAGGAAATAGCTTTCTTGTAGCAATCTCTGATTGTGACTAACCTTTTAGCCACATTTGCTGTTCCTTTCACTGGATATTTTAACATATCATGTTCAGCTGCACACCATCTACTTGCTCAAATCCTGTCTCCAAACCTCTAGAACTAGACTAACAAAGTTATTACTGATTACTTTGATAGCATATGGCTGATGAGCACTTCTGACAGAGCAGTACTGACTGTTTAAGTACTGTATAAATACAAAGAGAAATATTGGCAGCTTCTGAAGGCAGTGCCCATAAACAGAAGAGTAGAGATATGAGATCAGCACTGACAAATGAGTGGTGATGTAGGCATAAATGTAAAAGAGAGTTTTAAAGAGGAATTTAAAGGGAAACAAGAAATTGGTTTTGTGAGTAGTTATGGAAACCCCAGGTGGGCCTTACTGTGCTGAATGTTGGTAAGAACTGATCTTCTAAGAAAAAAGGAGCTAAAATAAGAGGAAGGGTAAAGACAGTCATGGTCTTGAGGGAAGCTTTTATGTAGTCATACAAGTAGCTACTTCTCATGAGAAAAAGGGAGGGAGAAGGTGGAATGAAAAAGAATCGCAAAAAGAACTGAGAAACAAATTAAGGATATTATCTTTGAATTAGCATTTCGCTTCTTTCTTTTTGATCAATACAAACTTTTTGATCAACTTTTTGTCATAAAGATAGGTCATTGGGATGATTAAAAAAATTATTCTTAACCCAACTGTATCCTTTGAGTTGATGTCCCTGAATTCCTTGGAATTTTGCTAACATTCCTAGTAAAATCTCTGGAAATACTCTGACTGATACTCCTTCTCAAAAAGCAGTCTCTCTAAGACAGTATTAGCTTAATCACACTTCCTCTAGACCTCTTCTTAAGTAAACTATCCTTTCACATGATTAACCCTGTAAAGGCATATGAATGTGAAAGGAAACTAGTAAAATTTCAAAAGATTTTAAATGTATCTTCTTACTTTAGACAGCATATACAAGAATATCCCCCCTCTCTCTCTCTCCATGAAAATATAGGAAAGATAAAATGTGCTTTCATATCTCATTTTTTCTAGAAAATACTGAATCATGCACTAGTCAAGCTACCCTGAAAACAGTATTTCATATATAGTATGAGACTTCTTAATAGAAACTTCCACTTCTACCTCTGAGCTTACATCCCAGTGGCTTTGACAAGAGGATCTTTGTAGCAGGATTCTTAATTTCCAAATCCCCTTTTATGTATGCAATTTATTTTGTTTACCAAAAATTTTATTTTGTATATCAAATATTTTATTCTGTCATCGACTCTTGGAAGCATCTCCTCAGATTCTAATTTCCTTTTTTCCATAGCTTAGTCAGTTAGCCTTCCTGTCTTCCTAACAAACTCTCCTGCTGTTATTCAAAGAAGTCAGTGCTTTTAGAGATTTTATTTTGTTTTTTGTAGAAGACTTTCTAAGAAAATAAGCTGCTATGTGAGGCACCTTCCTCAAACTATTTACAGAAACATAATTCTTCACTATGAATGTTAAGACCACTACACCTCTCAGATAATAGTAAAAGTGAAATCCTCAACCCACTAAAAATACCAAAATTCATAATAGCCTATCTCTCACTGGCTAACTACCCAGACAGCAGCAAGATCTTACAGGCTGAAGCAATTTTTCACCTTTCCTCTAGAGATGTGCTCTGTGTGACTTGAGATAGTCCATTGAATTCAGGCAGATATTTCAAAGGCTGAGACAGGGAAAAAGAAATTTGATTTTCCATTTGCTTGGTGTTTTTGAAAAGCCACCTTCCCATAATCATTGAAGAAGGAAAAACAGCTACTTTTCTACTAAGGTGCATCCTGTAACTTACTTCCAGCTTTATTTTAGAAAAAAGAGTAGAAGAAAACTCAACCCTATAACTTTTATTAAAAATTAAGAGTGACTAATGGCATAAATGCAGTAATGATGGGCATTACTATTGAGAAACTCATAATATACAGCAGCTCCTCTGCATAATGGGTTGAACTCACATATGTTACCTCTTGATTACAGGAGCCAGTACTGGTGGTAGCTTTAAGTAATAAATCTCACCCCTGATCAATTCATTTCTGTTTTCTGTATTGGGACTAACTAGCTTTATTCACAAGAAAATTTACATTAAATTTACTTGATGCTAGAAAATACACTTTTTAATCTGATCAGCAAGGGTCAGGATTTACCCCAAAACTTAGTTTAGATTCTTCTAGATGCTTGCAGGCTCTTCTGGCATCAATGAAGCTACAGGCTGTAAAATAGCCTTGATATATTTTCTATTCATTGTTTATTTGCTTGCTTCATTTTTTGAAAGAGGAAAATTCCTGACACACCTTTTGTGGACCTACTCCAAAAAGTGTATGCATATGACAAGTGTATGATCAAAGGCATAATATTATCAAATATCACAGCAGGGATATTGCAAGAGATATCAATCAGTGTGATCCCCATAGTTATCATTGCTTGAGGCATTTCAAAAGGACAAAATCTAGCAAATAGGTGATTTACATTTGGTATTAGAATCCGCTGCATAAAAAAGATAACAAAATGCTAGAAATCTCATTTATTAGTTTTTCTTTCCATTATTTGATTGTTATTCTTTTATTATATACTGTTTTCTTCTATTTCTATCGTGTCAAAAATAAATAAGGAGATAAAATTATATTCAAAGATACTTTCATAACGTTTGAATATAATGAACTCTTTTAGATGCTAAATGTTCTAATGCCTGGTTCTTAAGTAGTTACTATGATGAGACTCTGTGTTAATGAGACTCATATGACAGATTAATTTAAAAAAAAATATTCCTTTGTTATATAATCCCCATTTCATCAGAGCTTGAATGTTGGCAGAAATGTAATCCTACAAAGTACTATGAAAACTGAATATGAAAATGTTTTTAATAATTTGGTTGAAGTCCTTGCATAAATTTCAGTTCACATCTTTTCTTGTATACTGTTATGAAATTTTTACCACATATTTCACACACCCTTGAAGCAAAAGGGAAAACTCCCAGAAGAGTAGTTTAATGTCAACCTTCACTTAGCACTGTTAGCTGCCACAGATTTAAGTACTTTTTCCCTGATATTTAGGTTTTTCTTAATGTTGCTTTACAGCTGAAAAGAATAGCTAGAATGCTTAAAAACATCACTTAATCAACAATTGGTCAATATTCATTTCATATAGACTGTGTCCTTTCAAATTTTGGCTAAACTGAGCAGAATATAGTGTGGTTTTGTAGAATTCAGGATAAAAATAGCCAAATTTATCCAAATTCCAGCACACCATCATACAATAATACAGGAGAAATTATGCCTGACCATTATGATAGACTTCTGTGATGAGATGACTGGTTTGACAGATGAAGGGAGATCACTGAATGCTGCTTACTTCAAATTTAGTAAGGTTTTTGACACTGTCCATTAACAAGCTCATGGAAAGCCTTATAAAATACAGGCTAGGGAAAATGGTTGGTAATGTGGGCTGAAAACTGCTGGGATCATAGAACTGGTATCAACAACACAAATTCCATGTGGAAGGCATGCCTTAGGGATGAAAACTGGCACATATTGTGTTTAACACCTTCATTCATTACCTGGATGATGGAAGACTGAACTGTCAGCAGATTTACAGCTGACATAAATCTGGGAGCAGTAGCTATTACACCAGTGGATCTGGTGCAGGTAGACTTGGGCAGGCTGGAGAAATGGGCCAGAAGAACTCCCATGAAGTTCAACAAGGGGAAGTGAAAAGTCCTGCACCTTGGGTAGAAGGAGGAACAACCCCAGGCACCAGTATACACTGTGGCCAATGAGCTAAAAGGCAGCTCTACAGAGAAAGTATTTGGTGGGCAACAAGCAAACCAAGAGCCAGCAGTACACCTTGCAGAAAAGAATGTCAAAAGTATCCTGGACTGCGTTAGAATAAGTATTGTCATCAGGTTAAGGGAGGTGATCCCTCTGCTCAGCACTGGTAAGGCCATGAACAGCTGGGTCCAGCACTGGGTTTCCCAGTACAAGAAATATATAGACTTATTAGGGTGAATCTGGTGCATCTTCCATGAAGGTGAGTAAGGAATTGCAGCATCTGACAGCCAAGACTGCTGGGAGTGGCCAGCCTGGGGAAAGAGAAGGTTCAGGGGGATCATATTCATGTGTACAAACCTGGGAGGAGGGAATGAAGAAGAGGCAGTCACCAACTTCTCTCAGTTGTGCCCTCTGAAAAGGGTAATTGGCACAGATGAAAAAACATGAAATTCTACCTAAAGACAAGAAAACACTTGTTTTTACTGTGCAGGTGGTCAATCACTGGATCCCGTGGCCCAGAGAGGTTATGGAGCCTCCATCCTTGGAGGTATAGAAAACTGGAGTGGTCCTCAGAAACCTGCTTTGGCTGCCCCTGCTTGAACAGGGGGATTGGACAAGATGATCTCCAGAAATCCATTCCAATCTCAATCATTCTGTGATTCTCAGACTGTGAATGTCAAACCATCTTATAGTCTGAGTTATTTTCAACGTTGTTTCAAATTCTTTGAAAAATGTCTTATAGCTTTATGACAGTATTATGGGAGGAAGTTTAAAATAGGAGAATTGTTCTGGCAGCAACCTTAATTTTCTTGTTTACACTAACCGGTATTTTGTTGTTTTTTTCCTTTTCCAGCTTGTGAGAAAAACTACAGTTCAGTGTATTTAGAGTGCAGAAATTTACTATGATTTATTTTGACACTTATATGGCTACAAAAATACTAGAAAAAGTGATTAAAATGCACCTATTAGGACTAGACATTTCCAGTTTAAATGCTAAATATATAGACATATCTTTAACTAAAGTTACTTATGGTTTCTTGTTTTGCAGGAAAGACTTTTTCAGTCTGTTCTAGAAATATTTGAATACGTAAGACATTGATGCAAACCATGTAAGAGCTTATTTTGTGGATGTATGCTGAGTTCAAAGATAGAGTTGAATAATGAAGGCTATTCATATTGATGTACAAATCTATGTGTATACTTCATAACAAAAACTAAGAAATTGAATAACACTTTTAATTTAATGCTTATACATAAATACTTACGTTACATTTTGCAGCACAATGAAGTTGCATCTAGGCTAGTGATGAGAAGTTCATCTTTTCTTTTAAAAGAACCACTGAGAAAGTTAAAATGTGACTCTTTTAGACGTTGAAGAATGAAAATAAGATACTGGAGAATATATGATGATAGCAGTACTTGAAAAGTTAGTTTATAGTGTAAGCAAACTACAAATACCTGCAAGATACCAACAAGCTGATAATCTGTTACTGGTGGAATTGTATTACATAAACAGATAATACAATTAGCAACATTTTTTGTCTTGCATATACAAAGAAACTTTTCATTAATTATCAATTACTAAATCTTGCAATCAATGACAGCAAACCTAAAGTAATACCACTGTGAAATAACCAAAACAAGTTTCTGCCATAGATCACAAAGATCTTTTATGCCTTCCTAACATGCATTAAAATGACAACTTCTTCATAGGAGCAATAACATATGTGCACTACAAATAAATTTAGTCCACTAATATAATTCTAAATTTCTTTATTGGTAAAATGCTGTGGAACAAAAGAATCTAGAAGAGATGCAAAACCATTCAGAAGTGAAACACAATTTTTCATGCTTTAGTTAAGTTTATTTATTTAGTTAAAATGTCACAATATGAATCATTGGTTTATCAGACACCTACCTTGATGGCTAAACAGCAGCTGAAGTTCCAACTGCTTCCAAAGTTAATCAAACTTTGAGAAGAGATTTTCCAATGGATCTTTTCTTCCATTATCAACTATTTTCATATATTTCTGTAAGAACATGTAANGGAATGTGTGTTTTACTCAGCCATACCAGTGTAAAATACAACTTTTCAGAAAGTCATGCAATGTTTTCTAATAATTTTTTAATGACTCTCAAAAAAGTATAGACTAAAGCTAGAGAGCATATCTCAGCATCTCAGTAAGTATATATAGAGATGCAAAATACATGTTATTTATGCTGTTGTGTCACAAATGATAAAGACACATTTTCCATGAAAGTGCACTGATAGACTTACAGGAGTTAGAGGGCAGAATATAATTATTATAATCCCAAATACACATTGGTATATCCTGCTTCATTACTGATATAATGTGAATGCTGTAATTTTTTTCCACCAAACTACTTCTAAAGAGTACACAAATTTTTTAATTTTCCTTCAAAACAACTCAATCTGCAAATTAAATCTATGTACACACCTAATGCAGAGTCATAGACAACAAATGGAGGAACTTTCTAGATAGGCAGTTCTTTTTTCCAAGTTCATTGGTTTAGAAACTTTTATGATTGTAGATCATCAGTGGGAGCTAAGCACCTGACTCAGCAGCACTTCAACTACAGTGTTGTTTTGTGGTTGTCTAAGTCCTAAATTGTACCTGAAGGTTTCACAATTTCCTTTTAGTGCAAAAAGTGCACCTAATCATGTCTCAAGACTTTGATGATTCTTCCCTTTCCTTTCCACTTTGCTGCTTGTTTTGAAAATCTTACTGTCTTTACTCAGCTCTAGAAGCCTGCAAGAATTCAGATGACGAATACTTACACGGGGGACGGAGGGTGTTTTTTGGACTTGGTCGCCATATATGCTATGAAAAAATCTTAAATTCATCAAAACCTTGAGGTAGAATTGTCTAGTCCTTCTCCTTTACACAAGGACAGAAAAAGATATAACCCATGTCTGAAGTTTGGTACTACTACAATACAAAATATGAAGCATACACAAGGTTGTTAAGTAAAAAGGAAAACCTCACATCTCCTGGGCAAAGGAGGCTGAAATTAGAAGCTTAAAACTTACTAGAACCCTGTCAGGTGTTCTTGTGCTCTTTCAAGAACACAATTTTCTTCAGCTTTGCTATTCTGTTCAGCAATTTACAGTAGCTTTCCAGGTTTCCACAAACTCCACACGGTTCCTTCTGGGTATCTTGCTTCCTTTTTTTCTCAGTCTTTGGAAGTTAACCTTCATGAAGGTCCTCTGCTCCTGTCAGGAGCAAAACTTCTTTGTATCTTCATGCTTCATGCTCCCATTCTGTCTTTGGCTGCTTGCCCTGTGCTGCTGTTCAGGGCCTTTCTCTGCACCTATGCTATGCTCAGCCTACCTCAGAAGAAGAAACTCCACTTCCCTGCTCCTTCCTAGAAGAGGTGGCACCAAAAAGCACAATCCCAGCCAGCTCTGGCAGCCTTTCTCTCAGCTGCTCAGCCACAGTCTTGTTACAAAACACAAAATTTGCATTTATGTGTCCAAGGGTTATGTCATTTGTCACACATGTATTGGAAGATTGTCATGGTGGGATCTAGTTTCAGACAGTCTGAAAATAAGAAGATAGAGCATGGAAAGTAAGTAGATTCTAACTGATATTGATAAGGGTTAATATAAAATATTTGCAGAGACAAAAAGAAATACAGACAAAAAGAAGCACAGTCAAAAAGTCTAAGGTGCAAAATGAACAAGTGACATAAGGATTAGTTTTGACTCAGAAGCAGTTTTGTTCCTGATGCAGGACAGAGAGCTATTATCTTGATTTGGTCATGTGCTTTATGTTATTTTTTTTTTTTTAACTTAAAAAGTCAGCTGTAGTCAACCAATTAGTACAGGTGCAGCAGCAGAGACAAAAATAGGTTTACACTGCTTTAGTCAGAGAAGAATGCACTACAAAATAGATGCATGAGTTGCAAATATTTTGAAGACCTAACAGAATCATCCAAATGTTAGAGAACTACACTGCAACTACTCCATCAGTAAAAATATGGGTTGGAAAAAAATGTTTATAAATACTATGGCTTTTCACTTATTGAATCCATTTTGTGCAATATTTTGGATCGTTCACACACGCACACAACCTCCCCTGAGTATTTTGAAGTAGTATGCAAGCAATTTGAAGATTGAAAGGGGAAGCAGCTCGCTAAGTACAGACTATCACCTACTATTTGTAAGGATTTATATACACATAGACTGTAATGTCTAATAACAAATATGTGATAGTAGATTCTTGCTTTCAGAACCCTGATTTGAAGACTTAAACCAAGTTTTAAGATAAGCATGGACTAAATGGGAAATCATTCTCAAAAAAGACTTTATTGGATCCAGCTAAACACTCCAGCGAATTGATGTTGAACAAGCAGGTGGTTTTATATTGTTCACTTCAATTTATTTTTTTAATATCAACGGGTTTTTTGGCTGTTATAATCCAAATTGCCTTTAACATAAATTATATCCAGTTTATTAAATTTTTAAGTAGTTACTGTTAAGTCAACTGCAACCGGTCAACCAAAAAATACAAATATTTTGGATTTGATTCAAAATCTCATGTCCTTTAAACTGAACATAAAATATCCAGCAGTTAAAAAGTTATAACAGCTTTACAGGGGAAGCTAATCTACGTATATGTAAAAGATTTTGGAAAACAAATTTTTCAACATCATAAGGAGAATCAGAGTTTTGGTATTTGTCATACATTCAGGCCCGTTTTGCTGTCTTCCATTTATGAGTTTTAGCTATTCTAATAAATCCCTTTATAATAAAAACTGTTTTCTATTCAACAATGACTCATATTCCAAGAAGTTTCCTATTTTATAATCTCACTTTGAAGCCCTTCACAGCCTATTAATTTGTTATTATTATTTATTTTTTAAAAAGAATTTTACTGGAGAATGTCATTAATTAAACCAATAGGGTAGTATCTTTCTTATTCCTAATTGTCTCTAGTGAATATCTTTTGATCTCATCTTTCCTTATACAGATTCAGTTTCATTCTAAAAATTCCCTTATGCACTAATGATTAAACTAACTTCTCTAGGGTGTAATAAGCACTGAAAAAGTGATATTTAGCATAAATTTTATAGAACAGTTTCTTGTAACAGCAGAAAAGTAATAAAAGAAGATTGCGTATGAAATAATCTATGTACCATTCTTCTACTTAAAAGCACACATGGGTATTGTTAAATAATAATATATTATTAGGTGTTCATCATACTGGATTCTCAATAGAGACAATTATCCTTTTGTTTCCATCAGAAAGCAAATTATTCTTTGTGGTGATGCGTCTTGTGCCTTAGTTATATTCCCATGTCTGATAAAATTTTTGAATAATTCAGTTTGCAGCAGAAGTTAGGAAGAGTAGGAGTGGCTTTGGCATGACACTACAGTCACAGACTGGGAAGCAAAAATTTCCTGACCTGCTTCACTGACAGTAGTCAAAATGGCCAACACAAACAGCTTCATAACATCTCGTACCTTACTTTTCTATTGTCTTCAATCTCTTCACCTTGTTTTTAATGTTTCATACGAATATTTTTGATCAATCTCTATGTCATGTTTCTTGAAAATACAGCTACTTTGAGATTTTATTTGACAGTGTAGCTGAAAACCACAGTATCCTTCAATGAGGACCACTGGGAAACCAAAGATAAGGTACAAATTCTTGTCACCTACTGTCTAATCCCTTAGCACCTGGAGTTGTGTACAGTGTCCTTAACTGTTTCATGGGTTTTGGCCTTGTGAAGCATGTGCAGTGACAGTCACAGAGGGGAACAGGGGCAGGGCTGCAGAGTCAGAGAAACACAGAATCACAGAATGGATAAGGTTGGAAGTGACCACAGTGTGTTCCAACCTCGCTGCTGGAGCAGGGCCATCCTAGACTTCATGGCACAGGATTGTTTCCAGAGGGTTCTTGAATATCTCCAGTGAGAAAGACTCCACAACATCTTTGATTGTAGATACTCAGAAACAACTTTCCATTTACTACATAAGAAATGACATGACAAACCTTGACTGAATCTTTTCTGAGAAGTACTCTTGGCTATGATTTTCTCAAGACAGGTGTTTGGCCTTGCAGTGAAGTATTCACTGAACCAGAGAAAAATGAAGAAAAAAAATTAAATATTAACTCAAGCAGACTTTGGAGTCCAGTTCTTCTCCTTCCCAGGTGAATCCCTCAGGATCTCATGTTTTCTTACATTCTCTTGTTTCATGAATATTTAATACTACTATCTAAAGTGGAGCAGCTTAAATGGGTGATAATGAGAAACCTAATTCCTGAACATATAATAATAACATTTTTCACCCAAGATGATAGGTAGAATACAGACTTCTGAAAGTGCAGAAGATGAAAATGTAGATTTTAATAGCTAAATCTGCCGAGCAGTGAGGGAAAGGAATAGGAAGCAGCCCTGATCAGAGTACAGGAAAGGAAAAAGCAGAGATAGCCACTCTGGGATGATTGTAGATGGAACATAGAGCACCAGTCTTCTCATGCAATTTTTGGCTACAGAAGTCTTGAGAATTACTTGTTTGGAGATCCCTTTGTGATGTTGTGGATGACATTTAACAGTAAAAGGAGATCTTTACTCTTCCTTCCCAAACCATCCTGAAGTTACTTGGTGTACTTTCTGCCCTTGGATCCATTGGGGTGCAGTGAGGCTGCCTATAGGAAGCACAAGGCAGAAGACCTATGTCCTGTCTGAATTCTGATTGGTTTCAGACATGAGACAAACGTCTAGCAGCAGGTGAAATACACCACTCCTGAAAATATCCTGAGGCTGAACTTCAAGTTTCTTATTTGCAAAATCTAAATGTCCTTAGTACTTTAATGCCTTAGGGATTGGGCAATAACTGAAAAGTGATTTAGAGGGTTTTGAACAAGGTGTTTACGTCCAAATTTTGCCTTTACAACTTTTGTGGATATGGTCTTGGGGCTACATTACAATGTGTTTTCTTTTGTTTCAGTTCATGAGAACCAACATCTCTATCTATATGCCTGTGAAATATGTTCAAGAGGATTACCAAATGTCAACTGCTTTGAAATACCCTGCTCATGAATTATTTTGGTAAGTGGCATTTAATTAAATCATTTTTAAGGCAAAAGACTGATGAAAAATAGAAACATATCTGGCTTGTCATATAAATATTTTGTTACTATATTTACATGGTAGAAAATTCTGAAACTTAAAAATCTTTCAAAAGCATTTTTATACCAAAAAGGGATGTTTCACTTGTTCTGACACAGTTGTGTTCTGACATGTACTGATCATACTGAATATCATTAGCATCCATAATATTTTGCATAGCTTTGATAAGAGAGATATCATTACTCCATAAAAAATTTCCTTTTATCCCCCCTCAAAATGCTTCTGTCATAAATTGATATAGAAGTTTCTTATCAACTTGGGATCCTGTTGGCAGCAATTTTCACTTATAAAAAATTAGAAATGGTATAATGTGAAATAATTTGTTCAAATCTCCTTTTTCTTCTAGGCCTGCTTCTCATTACCCACTTTGGGAAAAGGGCTAGTAAAGAACTGAAGTGTGTCTGATCCTTGTTTTGCATAAAAGAAAAAGCAGTAGAAGTTTTGGAACATCAGAACCAACAATTTTAAGTTGCTTGGTCAACGTCAGGCTGTCTCATGTTTAAATGTGGTTTAAGGGAATTTGGTTGTACTCTCTATAACTGAAACTGATGTTTCTGAAATTTCTCACACCTCCGCAAGAAGAGAAACCACTGACTAACCAAACCATTCATATAAATTATGTTATGGCCTCTCTAATTAAGAGGTAGACCTTGAAGCTGGGTCTCCCACAGACTGAAGGAGAGGCCTCGCTGCTAGTTAATGAAACTTTTTATTTTGTGTTTATGAAACAACCAGTCATAAATGTGGAGAATCTAATTATCAGTTTTAATTTGTAGAAAATGCAGATAGAGCAAATGACTAAATGTAGGAGCTGCTAGAGTCCAAACAGTTTCACATCGATGTTTTGAGCTGCTGCAGTCCCTGTAGGCCTGCTACAGGCATGATCCATTCTAGTTGGAGCAGTTGTCATCAGCTATCTCATCCCAGAACTGAGTAACTTCATAAAAATTTGGGCTTTAGTCAATCAACATCTTTCAACGAATGTTATTTCACAGGAAAATTCCTGGATCAGTTTTAATTATGACAGGTTAAGTCTGCGAAGGTGTGATATTTGTTTTGTTGACTAAGTGAAAGAAGTCAGAATGTCTGGTAAATTTGAATTTTGCCTTGATTATCTGTAGGATAATAAGTTACAGGATGTGTATGCAAGTTTGGACGAAGGTATATGACAGGCCAGGAAAAAAAATGAAGGGAGGAAAGATGGGAGGGAGGGAGGAATGAAGGGGGTCTTTTTCCAGGGAGAAAGAGGACAGAGCCAAAGACTAATTTTATTTTTTGCATTCTCCCAACAGCAAAACAGGAGGCTCCTAGAAAGAGGGATAGAAAGAGGTTAATAGGAAGAAGTTATTACAGATGACAATTCAGAAACTCTCAGATGTTCTGAATTGCCTCTCTGGAATAGCTCATCTCTTTCCATTAACTAGAGAAAGAATGTAGCATGACTTCTCTGGAACTAACCTCTGTGTACGGTCACCCAGCACTGCTGTGCAAAGCAGTAATGCCTACATTTGTACACAGTGTCTCTGACTTCTGGAACCCATCACACATTCAAAGTGATCCAAGTTTCTATAGGAAAATGATGGGATTTGTTTTATATTCAATTTCTAGGAAAACAAAACAAAACAAAACGAAACAACAACAGACAAAAAATTCAAACTATTTGATACAAATATTAAACTCTTCTTCAAACCATGCGGCCCTTCCAAAATATATTCAGTTTTGCTTACAAATTGCCAAAACTGCAAGTGCAGCCTTAACATGTTATAAAATCCAGTATGGGAACCATGCACACTTTTTCAGTGTTTCTGTTGGAGTTTGGTAGGGCCAGTTGACCAGAAGCTAGTGGGCTGCTGTGGGAAGCTGGGAGACAAACGTCTTTCTCGGGCAAGAGTTTTCCTTCTGGGTCATGCTCGTGACTGGTTCAGTATTTTCACCATTGACCCAGCAAAAAGAAACAGATTTATCAGAAAAATGTGATAATGGAAATACAACATCCTCATAGCATCACAAAGAATAACATCTTTTGTTAGTCACATTGCGGGGATGAAGCGGATATCATTGATACACTGCTGTTACCTCCTCCTCTCAGATCAGAAAGAATACTCATTTGTAAGCTTGGTGTGTCTATGTAGTAAAGTCTGAGAAGACTAAATTGTATTCTGTAGGAATACAAAACCCAGTAGACAAATCTCATGCAGTTGCTTAAGGCTGAAGCCCAGCAGCACACTGCCATCTACAAACAGAGCAGCGTTGGTCACCCACAGGTCAGGCCACAGCACCTGGAGAGCTAGAGGTGGCAGTGCAAGCACCTGTGCAGAACTGGGCTCAGCTGTGCAGCAGCATGACCCCTGCTCAGATCACCTGGCTGCCAGGGGTGTTGTTTATCACTGGTTTCCATCATTTCAGGCTGGGGCCAGGAAACATTGGCTGTGTGAGCTTCCCCAGCATATTGCCTCTGTCCCCAAATACCATGAGGTGTGATATGGGAACAGTCACCATACCACCCTTCTGTAGGGAAACAATGAGGATGTGACCTGCAGGGAGTGTCTGGCATCTTATTTTTGTTCTTGGTGGTGAATGCTTTGTCAGTAAAATACCTTCTCTTTTTTTTATACTCCTGCTATTAAGTTTGCTGTTGTTATTGTGCCTGTCTTATTCTATTGCTTTGTGCTTTTAGTAAATTGTTATCTCAACCCATAGTCTCTCCTTTTTTGTTCCTCCCTTACCAGAGGGATGAGGGAAGGGGATTGGCTTACTTGGAGTTTAATTTCCTGCTGTGTTAAAACCAGCACAGTGAACTCTTGGGAACTACTCTGATCAGCACTCAAAATAGCAGGAAGCCTTCAGGCATTCTGAAGTCTTTCTATGTATTATGGAAGCCCTGAGTGCAGACATTTCAGAGAAATAATGGAGATAATGTTTTTTTTTAAGTTGTAGACTCCAGGCTGTTTGGTTAAAATATTCTTACATTTGTGGCATTGTTCATTGGGACACACTCTCATCTGGTGTAAAACAACTACATGCCTTTAAAATCAGTAGAATTGTGCAAAGTAATACTAGAAAGGATGAGGCCCATCCCTTTGTAAATACCTTCATGAAATTCGTTTGTTAAGAACAAGTACCTTTGGATTCTGAGAATTCCCTGCCAAATTTCACAGAAATATAACCACTTAACTTGTCTGGTATTAGTCTGATTCATAGTCTTGTTAAGAGAGTGTGCCAAAGGAATACACAAACATAAGGCTGTTTAGCTCCTCTCTAACAGCTAAAGGTGTGTTCCTCCTTCTTCCTGCTTCTCACATTCATCCCTGTCCAGTCAAGTTTATGTTGTAAAATTGTTGTAAAATTTACTTTTCCTATACTTTTTACTTTTTAGTAAATACTTTTACTATTATATTTTAAAATTACCCAGTGGATTGACACAACATTTCAGGAGTTATATTTCAAGAAGTAACAAAATCATGAGGCTGATTTACTAAAGGCCATAGATGTCCAAATCTCAAATTACCATCTGAAATGCTCGGCAATGACCCAAACATGAAAGTAGCTAAATAGATGATCTTGATCCCGTTTTGACTTGACAGTTCTCTGTATGTATTTAAGGAATTGTTTTGTAAACATATTACATTGTCTTTATCAAGGCAACTGAGTGAATAACTCCCAGCATGGGTTTTCAAAAATTGATTAGAAGGGATATAGAGAGGGACAACCTAGTAGTGTTGCTAATGTGTTTTGCTAAAATTCAATTCTTCTCAAAATTAATTTATTGATTAAATCCCCCCTCCCTTCCCCCAGATATATCATGGTACGAAAGAGGTTGCTTCAGATGTGATTAAAATACGTAGAGAGGAAGTGAGAAGTCAAAATTTAATTATTTTTCCTACTTGAGAGAAATTGTTCTCTTTGTTTTCAGGAAAATAATTTTCCTCTACTCTGCAAGCAGCCACAGGTCTGTGACTTAAAAAGAAAACGTGTTTGCCAAGTAATTTAAGTAAATATCTATGGTTTTCCTCAAAGAATTTTCTTTCTAGGTGAATAGTATAAATTAGAAGGAGATAATCTTATCAATATTTCTAGTCAAAGTTTTAACTCTTACATTTCTAACTAACTACAGAGTAATTAGACAAGATTATTAACCAGATATTTCCTCTAATCAGATTAAAAGTCCTACTATTATCTTCTTTACTCTAAGAAGCCCATTTAAAGAATGAAGTAACAGCATTATCATTCTCAGTTAAACACCTTCGACCCAAAATTTCCCTCCCTTTTTATTTCAGTTTTGATATGACTTGCTGGAAATTATTTTTAACTCTTCTGAACACGTGTGAATTTCATGTGTAGGCTGGTACGTGCTTCCTAATTACCAATAATAACTCTTTGGCTGGTTCCTAACATCACTGGAAATCCTTTGTTTTCTAGCTCAGCTAATCAGGTACTGTAAAGCCTCAAAAGATGATATTTTACCATACAGGGTGAGTATTCTCTTATTTTGGATAGTTTTTGTAAATATTAGTTGCACAACTGCTAAATTATAACCAGTCTTTCTCAACAGAACATCTGATAGTTGCATTATGTATTGTTCTCTGTATTATCTGAGAAACTCCAGCTGTCAGTTATCCATAAGATTATTTGCATACCCAGTCAACTGGGGAATAAAATACTATATGATATTTAGTACAGTATTTATCATAGTATATATTTTAATGACTCAGATGTTCCATACAGAAGCAGAGTAGGTGATTATTTTCTGTAACACATTTAGTCAAAGAACATACTTTAATGGTGTTTTAGAAGATTAGCCATATTCATTTGGAGCTAAGCTTATTACTAAGTCAATCTTTTAAATCCTGGCTTTTATGCATCTGATAACAACACAGACATAGCCCTTCAGTGTAAACAGTGCTCCTGTTTAAACATAAGCATCATGATACACTGAAAGACATGTAGGTCTTTCGTCTTCTCTTCATAATGTCTTACCCTATTGAAAGTATATGGATTGACCTAATCTATAAATAATTTATATAACCTTCAAATTAAAAGAACAGTCATTCTTTTTACCTCCCTTGACTTCAATACTTAGACATAAAACACTGGATTGCATACGGAATTTGTATGCAGCTTTTTGTAATGTATTATTCAAGAAGTCTGCCGTTAGCTACAGTATATATTGCAGCACCAGCTGCTGTTGCAACATAAATAGGGAGCTGCCACTTCTCCCCTCTGTGATCAGGAGTATATGCTGGATTAATTTACATGGTGAAGAAAGCATCTGGCAACTGACTTTGCTCACATCTCTTCTAGTGGGGCTCTTTTAAACTCAGAAACTAACTACTTGATAAGCTCTTCAGCTGAAGTGCAAGGCCTTGATTTCTCCTGTGTATCACAGACCTTCAGATCCAACTGGCTGACTCATGTAAAAGGCAGAGCAGCTGTGAATGTGCGAGAGAGAGACACACTACCAGACTGACATTGCTGCCATAACATGAGGTTGTCAGATTAATAAGTAGCACATAAGTAAGAAGGCAGAAGACTTCTTAACTCTTGACGTTAACATCATATTTATATATCCCATTTCACAAAATCAGCCAGACACAAGTGGCTTGTGCTACACTGATTTGTACCATGGCAGCATGGTCATGCTACAGTATAGACTCATTGACCATTTCTACTTCCTAGCTCTTGGAATGCCTTTTGTAATATGCGAAGGCTAAAACATCACTAAGGGTTAGATATTAGTACCACTTAACTATTGTGCCCTCTGAAGTACTTTTAGAAACAGTTTGGAAGATGGATACACAGTTTTGAATGATCCCACTTAAATCTAACAGAATCTGATGTAAATGGACATTTACATTGTTTGTTTTGATCTTCAAGAAGGCATCCTGGAAGTACATATGGCTGAAAGATTCTTTAGAGCTGTTTACATCTCTGATCAGATGGTGAGCTGTGTTATATGAGGGTAGGAAATCAGTAGTGAATGAAGGTGAAAACACTTTTGTAACAAGGTCAAAGATGGGAACAACTGCTTGGAGGTGAGAGATGAAGAACAGAGAAGAAACTCCTCTGTCTCAAACATGACAAGGTCAAGTAGGCCCGTAGCAGGAGACCGGAGGGTAAAATTTCCATAGAAGTGACATCTGTGGCAATACATTTATGTTTTCCAGAAGTTTGGAAAGATAAA
This sequence comes from Buphagus erythrorhynchus, assembly GCA_013400855.1. Lineage (NCBI taxonomy): Eukaryota > Metazoa > Chordata > Aves > Passeriformes > Sturnidae > Buphagus > Buphagus erythrorhynchus. The sequence goes on from VZTT01001964.1 coordinate 27,495, forward strand.
GAAAGTCCATTCCATTGCAAAGAAGAAGGGAGGAAATTAGAGTGGAACATAAAAGTTCTGACTTTAATGTAGAAAAGGGCAATATGCATTGGCCTCATATTATTATGACACCAAACTGACTGCAACATCCACTAGCCTGAGTAGGACCATCATCTGAAAACAGCAAGATGCCTCTTTCCAAAGACATATAACTTGGCATTTTCGTATGGCAGCAGCATTTCTTATGACTGAGGCAGGATAAAAAATGCCACAGACATGGTAAAAAAGTAAGAGTCCTATCTCACATTTTCAAATGGCACTAGAGCTGGGAGTTAAAGGGTTTTATGATTCCATAAGTTCCAAATATTTGGTAATCCAACCAAAGCAGAGAAGTTCTTCTCCCTACTCATAACATACAAGAGGCATTCTTACAAATTCCCTAAAGGGGAACTCCATAGATATCCACGGCCATGTTGGTCTTGGCATTTGGTCAGAATGGTAGTTATACTGCCAGAGGCTTCCTGACCTAAAGAAATAGCTTTTGTGACAGGAAGGAAGAGACAAGGGAGTGTTTGGGAATTGTGCCTGGCAGGATGCATCCACAGGACAGTAAAGGTCCAACAGTTTTTTCTGTCCTCACCCATAGACAATTTTTACTGATGGCTGTCATAGACATTCCAATTCCAACAGAGGAGAAACAACTCTTATTTTTATTAACTGCTCTTTGGCCCCGAGTTACTGCTGTAGGTGAGACTTTATTCCTCAGCTGCCTTGAAAGGCCAAGCAGTAGCATTGCTTTTACATGTATTCCATGACTTCCTCTGAGAAATCTCCCTACACCATAGCCTGAAGAGAGCCTCTGGGGACATAAATCTCAAAGGTTTTGAGAGAATCCAGATGGCTCAGGAAAGGGTGGTTTTCACAGATGTATTCTCATTGCACTGTGACTAATGTGTGCTGGACAGTAGGAAGGCCTGGCCAAGATGTAAATATTCTCAGTTGTTTTCTATTAATTCTCCAAGAAGGCGGTCAGTCCTTGAAGTTGAAGTCAAGTATGGACTGGTTTTCAGGGCCAACACAGTTTGTACTTGCCAAAAGAAAAATATTTTCATATTTGACAATAAAATATTCCTGCACTTCAAAACATTGTGTCTGTTCTCTTGACTTCTAGGGAGAAGTTTTAGCCTGTCTGCCTTCCACCTCTCCTCCCCACTTTTGGTGGTGCTGACCTGCACCTTGATCTAGGCAAGGAGATCTCTGTTCCAGCTGGGGGAGCATTTCATATAACCCTCAAGTCATGTACTTAGGAGAATAAATACAGGGTAATGTGAGGCTGGGCAGCAAGCACCAAGGGACAGGAGGCAGGACAGCCTCCACAGGCTTGAGTTTGGAGGAAATTTGGAAGAAAGTAGATGGGTGGTTATATTTTAGTCATTTACTTATAAACAAGAGATTTTTTTTTTTTAATAGAAGACAACAGGGAAGACCTGTGTGGGCTGAGCACTCTTGAAAAAATTTTAATGGTAACAGAGAAAAAGCTTCCACAGGTAAATGAGACAGAGAAGGGAAAGGAAAATCTGTGTCAGAATGAGAAATCAGAGTTGTCTTGGAGGAGTATGGAGGGTTATGGAGTATGCATGGTGCACATGTGAGCATGAAGCTCTGGGATGAGTGTTGGGTGCTACCACACTCAAGGAAGCCCCCAAAAAAGCATGGTGTGAACAAGCCCAGCAAAGGCTGGAGGGAGCTTGCCAGTCTGCTAAATTACAAGGAAGGAACAGCAGTAGAGGATGGTGGTCAGACACAGCAGCTCAGCTGTGGATAGGTGGGGGAAGACACATGTAATTTTGCACTGTAGGTTAACTGCAAAACCTTATTTCAAATTTCTTTCTTTTTGGTATACTTTTGGATGCTCCAGCAAAAGTAAGTATGTCTCATGAACATTAAAATGAAGGAGATTGGATATTTGCCTCAGAGCTATCTAGTTATCTGTATCTAGGATCTTTTTATATTGTATGGGATTAATAGCAAGGATAGTATAAAAATTTTGTGTTAAATTTGGTAACCAAGTTTAAAATTAGAAGATTATATTTTTTGCACATCTTTATTTAAATGCATTAATTTAATTTATCTTAAAATAAGTATTTTACTTTTGTGACACTTGTGGCATTTGCTTTTTCAGCCACAATGCTTTGCAAATCTTTTTTAAAATTTATGTTTGGGACAAACATCTTCAGGTTGAGGATGGAGGTCTTTGGGATATGTTTATTTTATTGCTGGACAGCTGTTCTGTGCCAGTCTCTGCTTGTTTCTCTTGTTTGATCAAAACCAAATTTAATAAAACCCCAACCCAAATCTATATATGCAGGTGTTATGTACGTCCTATTTCTACTACCTCTTTAAATACATTTTGAAAGCACTGTTTTTAACTCAGAGTCAAAGTGCATTACATTTACTGGGCAGCAGGGATGATAGCTAGGCCTATTGTCACTGAAGAGCATTGCCAGGGTGGCTCAGAAAGCAACTTCCTAAAATTATTATATTATCTTTTTCATATATCTGGATAATAAGAAGCAATAAGTTATTTATGATTATGATGATTTCAGTAATAACAAGTGGAGCTTTCTTCAGCCATGTGTAATGGAAGCAAAATGTATAGGGTTTATTTTATTAATTCTATTTATAGAATAAAAATATGGTATAGAAAAGTATGCAAGGATAAAGGGAAATTGAAATTCAATACAGTGCAAGAATCATTAGTGGCACCTTTACTATATTGCATTGCCTGACTTACTTGCATTGCTACACTAATGTTGCATTCAATAATATTCATGTTCATTACAAAAAAACCTGAGGTGTAATTAATGAAAGAAATTGTTTTTGGTAGAAATCAAATTATATTAG
>VZTT01001968.1:1797-28437 GCA_013400855.1 Buphagus erythrorhynchus
AGGAGCATGTGACGGCACGATTTCACCATGTCCTGCCGAATTTTGGGAGGAAAGATGTTGAAATTCCAGGTTGGTCCTTAAAGGCCCACACCCCTCTATGCCCCATCTCCCTTCCTTGAGCACATGCACATGACAGGTGTGTTCAGTAGCATAATGAAGTTAAATGTTCTTAGCTTTTAGCCACAGTTCAGTGATGGGTTTTGCCCCAGGGATGCAGAGTTTACATGTGTGTACGTGCTCGTTTCCTGCTGGGTCTGATAGCAGAACAGGGCTTAGTTCCCCTCTCCCTCCAGCAGAGGGGTTACTCTGTAAAATGAATCAGACAGTTATTATTGTGAAATCAATGTAAGACTTAACTATTCAGTGTGACCTCCTTTTTAGAAAATGCATATATTTACCTTAATTTCTGTTTTAAATACTCTTCTATTGGAATATAATATTTTATTAGAAGTGCTTACTCTCTAAAGTACTCTTCTGTTAAAGTGGGTGATGCCTTAAGTTTTGGCTTTCATATTTTTCAGATTCTGTACTGCCTTAGCATGTAACTCTGAACATATAAAGTGTTAGCAAGTCCTCTTCACAGTTTAGTTAGACAAAACAATCATTTTCCAGCCTGAGAAGCATAGATATCATTGCAGCTTCAGGCCCAAAAAGTATAAACAACAGCGAATTGAGGAGAGCAATCTGGGAGGATGGGGCCTCATAACCTGGAGCTGTAACTGGACAATTAACTCCTATATGTAAATGGACCAAAACTTATAAAAGTGTGAAAACTCGGGACACACCATTCATCTTGGGTCCATCTTGGGTCCATCTTGGGTGTAGCCATGGCCGGGGTCTTGTACTGCCAAAGGTGTATCCTTTGAAGGCCTTTTAATAAAAACCTAATTTATTCCTTTAACATTGTCTAGCCTCTGTTCCAGGTAGCTTGTCACAGGCATCATGGGAAACTATGCAGCATAGCCATCCAATAATAGCTATTAATTATTCTGTAAACTAAAGCTATGGGCAGGAATGTTGTTGCGGGCATGTGGTGTGAATATGATAAGAAATAGAAACTTCATGTTATACAGTGAAGTAAGGCTCTTTCTTTTCCTCTATAAATTGATTTTTAAAAATATCCTTGGGGTTTGATTTAGTTTAGAAGAGATAATTCTATAAATATAATTTTAAATTTATTCTAGGTTAATATTAATAAATTGATACAGTGCTGATGTAACCATTCATTTTGCACAAGTTACTTTTATTGACATCAGTGAAAGAAAAGCTTCTTTATTCTTTCTAATTATAGTGATCATACTATTTTATTTTTCCCGTACTGTGAGCGTTTAAGCACCGAAGAGCTTGTTTCAACCTTTGAAAATTCAAGCCTTAATGAAGTATTTAAGTACAATGAGTTCTAGTTCTTGCTGAATAGAAAATAATGAAAATGCAGAACAAAACCCTATTTTTCCTCTGACTTCCTAGTAATTAGTCTTTGCCTTTTTCTTGAAACACCAATGTTCTGCCTCTTTGCTCTTAGAATTTAACAACATTTTCAGTGTTTTACAAAAAATTGCAAATTGACACAGGCCTAGTTTCTTCAGAGTTTTTTTTTTTCATTTTATAAATATAGCATTAAGGAATAATTTAATATGCTTTTCTGCTTTGTAAACCATGTAATTTAAACTACAACAGAGGTTTTCTTCTGTTGCCACTTGAATATACTTCTACTTTATGTTGAAGTCAAGAGGATGCCTGCATGAGGGCTGAGGACTAAAAGTTTTGAGATGTACTAGTGGAAACTAGTGGAAAGATTTAGATTCTGAAGTGACTGAAGAACCTGGAGATCAAACCGAAATCTGTGGAATTATACGAGAAAATTTTAGGAAAACTGCATGCCTCCAAACACATGAAAAGCAAAGAATCTCAGATTCTGTTTCTTTGACCTAGTTTATCCTTGGATATTTAGACACAAATTCCCTTCCCAAAGTCAGCATGAGGCAAAATCAAATTGAGTGAGAACAGATTGAGCAGTCAGAAGTATGAAATTTGCTCTGAGATAAAGTATCCTCATAGGAGCACTCCTCCCTTGGGCTATGGACGCTGTAGATTTATTTGGTAATGCCAGCTGACTGAAACAGTCCCTAGGTATTTCTTGTGGAGGCTTCCCTTGTTGCTGGAGATATCTCTTGTGGCTTAGGATCTCAATTTAGGCTTCATTAAGTGCCCTGACAGAAGAAGGATAAGAGCTGATCCATGCTTTGATCAATGCTGATCAATGTTGGCATTAATCCACAGGCACTTCTAACCAAAAAGTTCTATTTTCTCTGGTGCTGTTCTGACTCATTACAGTTAATGGCCTTTTCTGAGAAATGCAGCAGTGGTTATTAAGGAATGAGGTGAGGACTCAGGAATGAACCAGAGGAGACCTGGCTAGCTGTGCTTTGAAACTTCTCTAGTATTTACGTAGTTACACACGTATGCAGCCTGTCTTCTTCTGCTCTGAGTGAATTTATTTTTAAAAACTCTCCTACACAGCTGCTTCTCTGTCCTTCAGCACAGAGTGGCTGTTCTGGCCTCCCTCTGCAGCAGATCACACAGTGATTGGTTTAACCCCACAGCAAACCGAGGGCTTGAACTTGAGCTTGAGCTCCTCTGGAGGAGACTGAGAGAAGACCTGGTTGCTGTCTGCAACCTCCTCATGAGGGGAAGAGGAGGGGCAGACACTGATTGATCTCTGCTCTATGAGAAGAGCAGCTAGTCACTGGACCCAAGGGAGTGTTGGCCTGAAGTTGTGTCAGGGGAGGTTTGGGTTGGATATTAGTATAAGGTTCTTCACTGAGATGCTATTTGGGCCCTGGAACAGGCTCCCCATGAAGTGGTCACAGCACCAAGCCTTGACAAAGACAAAGCATTTGGACAATGCTCTCAGGTGCATGGTGTGACCCTTGGGAATGGTGCTGTGCAGGGCAGGGAGTTGGACTTGATGATACGTGTGGGTCCCTTCCAACTCAGCACATTCTATGATTCTGTGATCTGTATGGCAAATATCAATGTACTTTCCTCAAAGCTGGAGCCAGAGGCACTGGAGAAACTGAGAAATCGCTATGATAACTATGTCCCACTGGAGGGCTCCCCAACACTTGCAGTAATCCTCCTCTTTAATGGCTATTTCAGTTCTAGGTCTGTCTCTTCCCTGCAGTGCAGTGCATTGCAGAGCTGCTCCCCTGAATAAATGGATTTAGAAATGGGTTTGTGTGTATGTGTTTGTGCAGGACCCACTCCTGCTGTGGGTATTTTTAATCGCTGCCCTCAGTATTGCTATCAAGAAACCGATGTGCTAAATCTCCTCAGAATTTAGTGTTACTCGAATTTTGAATTTTGTGTTGATTCCTCAGTGAGGTTGGCTAAATATCTTGGCTGCTTCTTAACAGATTGCAGCTTTAGAATGGCAACGGCAATTATTCTGGAATTGTTCCCTTTACTGTACTTCAGTTTTCAGTAGAAGCCTTCAGTACAATCTAACAACTTCGAAGTACTCTAGAGGGAAAGTGGCTACACTTGAAGTTGACTGCTTTGCTGTTTCCCAATCGTTTTGCTTTTAATTTCATTTAAAGTTAAAATCATTGTTCAATTTAGTTCATGAACAGTTTTTAATTTTCTGTTGAGATTTCAGGTGGTTGTTGAGGAGTCAAGTGCTTTAGAAGGATACTCTTAACTAGAAAACTTAAGTGATCTCATGGAAAAGTGTATGAAGCTGAGTTAGTGGTCTGTTTTGTGTGTAGCAATGCAATAGCTTTCTACAGTTCTCCATTTCATCTGAAGTGAGTTAGATGAGGCAGGATGTGTTGGGAAAAAAATTAGTAATAATTAAGTGAACTTTTGTGACTATTATAACAGCTGCTGTTAAAAGTGTTAATTATTGGCAATTTAATTTCTTTACCATTACATTATTTTCAGACTGGGCTTTATACTATCTTACCTCAAAATTTAGCTAATGTGCCCAGTTACTTTTGAATTAATGATTTTCTTTTTTTCCTTCATCTGTTCTTCACAGTGTTTCAAAAGCCTCAAATTTTAAGTTAGTTATAAATATCCACTTCTTCAAGAAAGTCCCTAGGTCATCTTTGATCTTGTCTTTTAGAGATCATCTGAGCCTGTTCTCACTGACTGTTAGATGATGGACAAGGACTTCTGGGGCTGTTGACTCTGAATCATGATTCTTTCCTGTAGAAGTCCACTACTATGGTTTGCCTGTATGTACCCAGAAATAAGCTTTCAAATGCATCTTTTTAATCTCAGTGACAATTTCTTCTGAGCCATCTTGCTGGTACATCTTGCTTCTTACTCCATAAAGCAACTTTGTGTAGCCTTTTCCCCAGCCCATTGCAAATGTTGAGGCTTATGCTGGGATTTAATTACTCTTTTTAAGGTATTGTGTATTACTTGAGAGGGGCTTCAAATCATAATTAAAAACATCTCCACTTATATGAAGAATTGTTCACCTGTAAGGAAAATTATTAATGGTGAAACTCCCCGATTCAGCCAAGTTCTTAACCAAGGGATATTATGCGAGTTCATGTGAATGAATTTTTCTTCATCCTTCTTAATGCTCTACTGGTATTATTTACTTCCAATTTGTCCTGACAAAGGAAAATATGCACAGCAAAGTGCAGTAAAGTTATCAAAATGTTTAATGTTCTTCCCTTAAAGAGGGAGCAGCCTTGAGAATCATTCCTAATTATTCTGAGCGTGGAGATATTGTGTATTAAATAGAAGGCAATTTTAGTACAATGATGAGTATCATCCTAAGGTGTCAGAGCATTTTTTGGTTTATATGTCCTATGTGCTTTGTAATTTCTCTTTTATCCTAGTAATATCCACTAGAAATGCAACAGCTCATGTTGACTCTTTACAGTTGGAGAAGACTACCTGTGTTGTCTGGGAACTCTGTTAAAATTCACAATGTACCAGGATTCTTTTCCATGAGAGACATTGTGGTGTCAGTGAAGTGTAACATACAAAACAAGATTGAATAGACTGTGCAGTTCACAGTTTCTCAACAGCACGAAATATTAGGTCTATAAATATATTTTAAAAGACACACCAGCAAATATTTAAAGATAATTGCAAATTCTTCAGTGATGTAGACACATAAATGAGGGAATTTTGCTGAGGCAATTATAGTGCGTCCTGCTGCTCTGCCAAAAGTATTAGCATCATGCATGAGACCTCCCAGTGTCTGCAGATCTCTGCAGTAACTGGAGATTTAAGGTTTAGAACTTGAAGGTGTGGGGAAAAGATACTGTAAATAACTGCACTGGTTTCAAATCTAACAGGATGACTGTGGTGCTCTAATACTGCTGCTGTTGTCCAGGATCATTTGCCACTCTCTATCAAAGCTTTGAAATGGTTTGTCTTTGTGAGTACTGCAGGAATGTACTGTAATCAAAATATTCAGGTGAATGCTGCTTAATGTGCTTGCTGACTAAAGACATGTACTTTTCAGAGCTTAAACTGTTCTGTGTATCCCCCCAAGACTTGATGGTGTCACTTAATTTACAGAGCAAAGTGGGGAATGTCTTTCAATGTTAGAAGCTATCCTGGCATCATCTTTTTGTTTTCTCTAAAAGGCTGAATTTGTCGTGTGCTGTCTCTGAACATCTCATGATTGCTTTCTTTAGAGGGACAGTAGGCCATCTTCTTTGGGATCACGCAGGCAGTGAGCACGCAGCCAGAAACTGGCATTCCTTGCTTCCAGCCCTATGTTACATTATTTTCCCTGCTGGCAGGAGTACCATGTATATACATAAGTAAAGAAATCCTGATAAGCTATTAAAATCTAATTATCTGTGACTTTTATATACTACGTATATTTCTCTGAAATTAAGAAGGTATTCAGAAATGTGCTTTATTTTATAAAGCTGTTTGTTCCTCATATGTCTAAATTTCTCCTTTTTTATTTTTGAATAAATTTGATTCAAATGTTGATTATGTCAAGAAATATTTCTGCATTTTCTAGTTAAGAATCAGATGATGAGAATTTTAAAAGAGTTTCTCTGCAAAAGTGAAAATATGAGTTGTCTTTGAAATTTTTCTTCAATGGTTATTAAAAATTAAGCAAAACATATATCTGTGTTTATCCATAGTTTATTAGTCATCTTTAAATGAGATAATTAATTAAAAAAAGATTAGAGAATTATTATCTTAAGATCTACCTAAAGGGAATGCTTGAATCATGCCTCTTTTGTATGGAGTTGCTTCATGGGTCCTTCTGGTTTCATTCATATGAGTTATGATATGTGAACCAAAGTGTGACCCTATCCAAAGCTTATGGGTATTTGGATCTCCATTTACATCTTAGGACTGTCCATTTTACCTGAAGAAGCTTTTTGCTTTTTCAGGGGACATAGAAATAGATACTTAGATGAGTTCAAAGTGTACTGAATTCAGCCTATGTGTGCAGACAGAATCTGACCATGCAGATACAGATGTCAAAGTACTCTTGCTCCTTACCCTCTAATTCTGAGCTGGGGATAAATGAAAATTACTGTCATAGATGAATGATCATGTTTCTCTGACTAGATTTTGTCGTTTGCCAACATTTTAGCTCTTAATAGGTTCTGATTCTGTAAAAAAAAATTTTTTTTTTTCTTATCAGAGTTTCATTTTATAGGAAGACATGGTTGCATCTCCATTTATTTTTTGACATTGTTAAAGCAGAGAGTTGGTCCAACTGCGACTCTATCAGCTGTAAACAATTCTCTTTGCCTTTGGCCAAATTTTAGTCTCCTAATGTTTTCACTCTGCCCAGAGTGAGTCACCATGACAAACAAATCCCTGAAAATAAGAACATATAATGGAAAAGCTGACAAGACCCTTAACAATAGCAGAGCCATTGGCTTTGGTATAAACAACATAATAACAGAGTGGATTTGATTGTCATCCTGGAATTTCACTCTTTTGTTCCATTTCTTGTCCAATTGCCTGCATGACTATTTCACAGCAATACTTCCTTGGCATATTCCAAAAGCTGTGGTTATTCATTGGCAGGCTTCTGCCATAACCCAGCAATAAAATGTACACTGGGATGGTAACTGCTCTTTCCTTTAGAACAGAGTAAATATAGAAAGCCAAAGCTGGCTATGGGATAAAGTAGTAGTTAAATCAAGCCTAAACATCTAGTTCTCTGTGATGTGCTGGGATACTGAGGCTTGTCAGCATGGAGGTCTGGGAGAATGCCTAGCCGTGTGCTAATGAGTCACAGTGTGAAGATTGAAGAAAAACACAATCCCCTTTCTCCTTCTCTTCAGCTCAGTGTCTTATTTGAAATGAAAAGACACTGGATGAGATGTGTGTGGTATAAAGACAGTCTTAGTCCCCAAACAGGTCCCTGAACTTCTCTCAGATTGTAGTGGGTTGACCTTGACTGGACACCAGGCACCCACCAAGTCATTCTGTCATTCCTCTCCTCAGCAGGACAGGAGCAGAAAACAAGATGAAAACAAACCTTGTGGGTTAAGATAAAGGCAGTTTACTAAAGGAAAAGCAAAGGTCATGCCCATGCAAGCAAACAAAAAACCCAAAAGATTTTATTCTCTACTTCCTATTGGCAGGTGATGTCTGGCCACTTCCCAGGAAGCAGGGCTTTGGTTTTTGTAGTGGTTACGCCAGAGGGGAAAACATCAAAAATAACAAATGAATAACAAATAATGAATGGCCCCTGCTTCCTCCTCCTCCTTTCTCTTAGCTTGTATAGCTGAGCAGACACCATATTTTATGGAATATCCTTTATTCAGTTTGGGTCAGCTGCCCTGTGTCCCCTCCCAAGATCCTGCCCACCCCCAGCTTGCTGGTGAGGGTGGAAGCCTGCTGGTTGGAGAGACAGTGCTGAGGCTGTGCAGCCCTGCTCAGCAGCAGCCAAAGCACTGGTGTGTTATCAGCACCTTTCCAGCTACCAGTGCAGAGCACAGCCCTGTGGGGGCTGCTGTGGGGAAAATGAACTCACCTCAACCAGACCAAATACCCCTGTACAACATGTTGGGCAACCAACACCCCTAAGAAGCATTACAGAAGGAAACAAAGATGCAGAAGAGAGGGAAGTTGTTTCGTATTTAGCTGCCAACCTCTGGTCTATGAAAAGCCTCTCCTTACATTTCTACTTCTTTCTCTCCAGACCAAGGGCTCTGAACCTTCTTTTTTTTTTCTCAGCTGCTTGAGGCTGGGAAGGACAGTGCTTTGACTGTGGCTTTTCTTTTTAAATATTTGTAGTAGTTCCATGCCTATTGCCTTTCTCCTAGTTGGAAACGTGTTAATTAAAGGACTCAGGAAAAGTCCAGTCTTATAGCCCAGTAATTAGCACATGAGTATTAAGATCTGTGTCCCTATGGAATAACATGGATGTTCCTATTGCCCTTAAAAAGAAAGTAGGTCTCTGTTTTGCCCCAGCCCTAAATAAGAATAGCAATGCTGAATAAAGGTACAAGGTTTTACTCATGGGCCCCACTTTAGGTATTGTACCCAGTCAAGGATCCAGGAATAATTCAGAAATAATTTGACTGACAAGCTTGTAGGGTAAACTTCAGGTAAACGCTTCTGGTGCTTTGTGCTAGTACTGCAATACAGCCACAGAAGTCAGTTTGAAACCTATAGTGCTAACATAATTCCTAACTTCTATTTATATGCCATAGGCTAAATGACTGCATTTTTAAAATCTAATAATTAATGAGCTTTTCAGTCCTTTTTGTGATGTGCAGAGCGAGAACATCAAATCCCTGGAGATAGGGATGGGAGAGAATTCCTGTACTGGATTATCTCCATTAATTCTTTCCTTTATTCATGTTCTCAAAGTTACTGTGCTAATAAATTGGAAAGATTAAGATTTCAGACTCAAGGAGATTCACATCATACTGAAATACATAAAATGTAGATTTATTAATAGAATTTCCTGTTTTCAACAACATGGTTTCATACTTCACCTGTCCTTGGCCGAGTAAGATACAAAAAAAGCCCCATCTGCAGTTGTTGTGAGGTTACAATTCAATAGATAATCCAATTATATGCCTTTCTGAAGCTAGATCAGGATCACACAGAGAATTGTATTGATTAGATTTTAATGCTAGCACTGTCATGGCAGCAGAAGGGCAAAACACCAGTCAGCTACCACAGAGCAGGTGGGTTGCCATGTGATGTATTGCAGTGCTGTGAAGAAACTTTAGGCAGTTTCAGTGGTTGCTGAGTTATTTTTGACACTCCTGAAAAATAACAATCACCACTTTAACTTGTTGGCACTGTGGTTAGCTTTTCTCTGTACTGGTGCCCTGTCTTGAAACTGTGCATTTTATTGAAGAGTTCTGATGAATGTCATGATTTGCTCATGTTGGGAAAGTCCCAGAGCTTGAGAAGCAGTATAAAGCTCAATCCTTTATGGTAAAGATGGAGTGAAATTTCAGCATTGAAGTGCAAGCTTGTAATCCACTAATCTTCTGCCTGATATGAAAGGGTGTATGAAAGGCCTAAATTTCAAAAATGCCTTGAAATGTCCTATTCTTGGTTTTCATGATGGTGCCTGCCACTTGCCAAAGAGGAGTAGATTCCAGGCACTTAACTTTCTGTTTGTTTCCCTTTTTAAAATGTTGCAGAACAGAAGCTGGAGATGTTAATGATGTGAGAGCATTCACAGTAAACCTGAAAATCCCTCCTCCATTTGATGGGAATCATATTTGCATCTCCCACAGATTGCCTTAGCTATTAGGCAATGGTCCATCAGAACAGACAATATTTCAATATTTCCTCTCCTACTGTTGAAGGCTTGCTGATGTGCAGGAAAAAACATCAGGGCTCTTCTAAGCTATCTGTCTGTTTCTCTTACTTCAGCCTCCCACCTCAAATCACATCTCTCCTTTTTTCTTCTAATGCTTTTTGTCACTCGGTTTTGTGCTCTACCCTCCAAATGACACCCTGCACTTCAGAATGTTATGTGAGCAGAGTGCCAAGGAAAGAACCATGGTTGGAAGCAATGATTCTCAAGCTGTAATTCTGGGAGTATCAAAGGTCTCTAAAGACTTTTCTGAACTTAAGTGAACTAGATGTCTTAAGAATTGGAAAAGAATAAAAAATAGCGACTGAGGATGCTAGGAAGGAACTCTGATTTTCTCTGATTAAGATGTCTGTAGAATGAAATGTTGGCAGATTTGCTGGGCTGAAATAAAAGATGTGTTCCCTTATGCCTTCTTTTCTGGAGTTACAGGGCCATGGTGTACGTTGCTAGAAGCTATCCTCTGTGGTCTAACAAAGAACGCAGCTCCTGCATGGTTGTCATCATCTACCCATAATATCTGGAAAAGAATATTAAGACAATGAATGCTCCAGATAAGTTTTGTTAACTGCCCATGGAAATGGCAGTGCTATGTACTGGTATATTGCAAATTCATAGAAAACTACAGGATATGAACACTCTCTTTGTGGCAATGAAAGTGATTTAGCATTTTTTTCTGGGAAACAATTAGGGTTTTATTGTTCTAATAGTTAAGGGTTCACTTTTAACTTTGAGGAGTTTGCTCATAACTGAGCTTCATGGAATTCTTGATAGATTCTTTCGATAAGGGAAGATGAAATTACGAATTATATGAAGCACAGAGAACCTTGTGTGCATGCACACACACACAGAGAAATATGTAAGTGTGCATATATGTGTGTGTATACATCTATACACACACAGAGAAGTGTGTATTTTATAAATATCTCTCTATGTGTCTCTATTTAGAAATATATTCATACACACACTCTTACATATACAAATGTGTGTTTTCCCCTTTCATATTATGGTCAGAGTTGGGCTGAAAAAGTATTTTGTAAATCTTTTAATGAGATAAAATTAAATTTGTTGAAATTGAAGCTGAAAGAATTTAAAACAAAAATGAGAACTTATTTACTATCTGAGAAGCAGCATTGCTTTGATAATGTTAAAGAGACTTGACTTTTTCACATCAAAAGAAAGAGATATTTTAAATTTTACTGTACCTATTAGCAATACAGCATTTGGAAAGTTATGTTTGAGGACTATATGTGAATTGTTTTGATTTAATCTTAAAATTCTGTTATGAAATAATTTTCCTTAATGTTGAATTTTAGTAACTAAAAAAATTCTTATTCTCTGTTATTTCTTTTTCTACCTATTGTAGATTGTGAAAGATCATCTGGAATTGTAAGCTATTCAGGATCAAGAGCCTAGTATGTATTTGATGAATTTCATGTGATGGACTTGAAGAATAGGTTCCTAGGAGGACTCAGATGATGAAATAAAGAACCTTTATCTCTCTTTCCTCTTTAATACTATGCATTATGGCACATGCTCAGAAAAGTAATATTTTAGGAAAAGAAAAAAAAAGGAAAAAGAAAACTAGAGCTTGAGCACTAATAATTTCTGCTCATCGTGCATCTCTTGCTTTCCATTCAAAGCTAAATGGCCTCATTTTTTTGAGTATCCAGCATGAATGGTTCAGCAGGCTGTGGCTATGAAATTCCATTCTGCCTGGTCGCTTTGCAGCATGAAGTTGGGTTATTATCTGTCTAATATATTCTATCTCATGGGTTAAGAAGAGAGAAAGACAGGGGTTATAAGTTAATCACTGCAATCTCCTCTAGAGAAATAACCTGAGAAGTGGTGTCTGAAAACAGAAACAAATCTGTGTGCTGAGATTAAAGGTGAACGGGTTCAAAACCCCATGGCTGTTTGCCAGAGAAAGTCCTGATTGCAGCAAAGGGGATCCAGGTAAAGACCTTTTGTTACCCTCTGCTGTGGCTGTCAGCTATCTATCATATCAGAACTTGAAGGTAATCACTTAGAGTCTCAGAGATTAAAGTAAAAATCTTACATCAAAATCCAGCAGCTTTACTGAGAAATCAATTGGAAAGCAGAACTCCTAGGCACTGAATTCACTCAAACCAGACTGCACTGGTCTTTATTGCCTGCCTGCAGGTTCAGACTAGCCTTGTGTTTTAAGGCAAATCAAGTTCTATTTGGGAAGGCCAGCACACTCTTTCTGGCAGAAAATCCTGTTCTTATCCATTCCACCATTTGGATGTAAAGAAGTAGCTCCAGGTAAAACAATCAATTACTCATCTTCTTCAGTTTAGTTTTACTAAACTGTTTAGTTCAGTTTAGTTTAGTTTTTAGCTTAGATTATTTTACATAATGTGCATAAGAGAATGCTTAATGATTATTCCAGATTTTCAAGATAAATTTTATAAAAGGTGGGAAGAATATGATCTACTACAGACAGTTTCTCTGCCAATTTTTCTGTGGCTAATGCAAATATTTAAACCTCATGATTGTGGGGTAAATCATCTGTACTTAGCCCTCAGTGGGTCAATTGTTTGCCTCTTTGCATTAGATATTTTAATACATGCATTGGAACCACTGTCTCATCCATCTCAGAAGGACCAGTAATATTAATTTAATTATTTATGCTTAGACATATCAAAACTTTTTTTAACTTGCTTGTACTGGTTACTATATTATGTTAGGCTTCAGGGGGTTTTGGGGTATTTTTTTTTTTTTTTTAATAATTGAATATATGTCACCTGCACAAAGGGAATTTATTTAAGGATTAGGAAATACTGTCCTTTACTTTCTAATTTTGTGCAACTGTCCACAGGGCTAATAGGACTCATCCTGGAATACAGATGGAAGAGCATTTTGGTATTTATGTAAAACTTATTATGGATAATTTAAGGGAATTTTTACAATGTGTGAGGCTTACACTTTGATTGGGGGTCACTGCTGTGGGGAAAATAGAAGAAGGGTTTAAAGGACCCCACTAAGTGTATTCAATTTGCTTGTCAATAGAGTTGTCTGACAGAACCTTGTTCTTAATTAACACAGTTTTCCATATCTTCTTATATAACCCTACTTTTACTGTCTGTGTGAATGAACTCTCCATCCTAAGAGTGCATGTGTGTGGATATGAATGAATTTAAAACTGGATTAGCCAGCGAGTAGGAAAAGAGATCTCAGTGCCACCGGCTGAAGTGAAATCATGAACCTCCAAGAGCTCGCAGGTTTGTGTGTCCACAGCTAGGGAGACCAGAGGACCAGGGACCAGCTACTGGATAGATTGAGTTTCTAGGCCAGCTACTGGAGGGATCAATATTGCACATGCACTATAACAGATGTGTATATTTATAACTGCATGTATGGTCACCTGTGGTGTTCTACTGACAGCCTTCATCCTTGATCAGCTGGAGAGGAGGAACAGGGTTCAGGCTGCCTGTTTTTGTGAGTGTCATGTGTTCTGTGCCTGCACTGATCTGTGTGGTGTGTGAGAGTATGGATATATCTCTATCTGTTTGCTGCATAAGATGCTTTTATGCTTACTGGGAATGACTGCTGAACCTCACTGCTGGCTGGAGTGCAGCAAGCTTGCAGCTATCAGGCTGTGGGGTTTGGCAGCTTCTAAGAGAGAACTCCAGTCTGAGCTAGCAAAACCCTTTTTTAATTAAAAAAGAAAGCTTATGTGCTAGGATCTATTACTGCCAAACAGGGTTAAACCTTCTGCTTGTAGATGGTGGTTTGTTCATATATACACTAACATTTCTCTCTAATCCTAAGAGACTTTACTTAAGACTGCCTCACAAGCTATTTTCATAGAATAAGCAGACTTTGAAAAGAGCTGACAAGCAGAAGAATCATAAGTCGTAAACCATAAAGAATAGGAGGACTCACTTTAAGCTGCCTTTTTTTTAAAAACAGTAGAAAAAGCAACACTTCTTCTTCTTTATGTTTGCTACTATAACAATGATCACTTTGCTATTAAAAATTATTGTTGCAGCTGGGGAAATGACTAGTGTAGGTTCATTTTTTTGGGAGGGTTTGGGGGTGAGATGGGAGTCTGCATGCTAAACTGTAGAATCTAGTTTACATGTTTCCTGGGGCTAGAGACAGTTCATGTTCCCATGAAACCGAAAAAAAGTTAAATTGCTTTTTCTTCTGAAGTACAGTTGTACCTCTCTTGCTCTACCTTCACCCAGACATTGACATTACCAGGCACAGAGAGAAGGGACCTGTTCCAAGGACTGCTGAAGACAATGTGTCTTCTCAGCTTAGTAGGCGGATTAGTCTGGCTCTTGTAGAGAGGTAAAAGAACCTTGCTGTGTTCACAATGCAGAGGATTCTATTAGCTGTGCCTTTTTGTTTAATGTGGTGCTATAGAAATTTGCTGTAGATTATATGAACTTGTATAATTTTAAAGCTCTTCTAAATCTTACCTGCAGTGCTTCTACTCACAGTATGTCTGTACTCGCTCTGTGTGGTGCTCCCTGAGTGATCTAACCAATTGATCTAGTTTATTAAGCAAAAAGAAAATTAACCAGGAAAAATATGGTGTTAAAGAAAGCTTTGCTAGTGGTGCAGAGCCAAAGGAGAACAGCCTTAGCATGGCCTGGAGCTCCTGGTCCTGCTCTCTTCTCAGCACTGCTGTGCCCAGCCCTCTCAAATGCCTTGCATTGGTCCCCTCCAGAACGTCATTGTTGTGTGCCTTGATTTTTCCATTTGGCCAATTCTTTGGGGCACCCAGAGGAACATGCCTTTTCCCTTTTGCACAATCACAGGTCTGAAGGCAACATGCTATCTAAATAAAATCTCCCTTTGTAGGACTAATCACCTTGCATGAGAAGTCGAAAACATAGTTTCTCACTTTCTCATTCCTGCACCACACTGGTTCCCACCACTTCAAAGACTAGAAATGTTTATAATGGTTCATGCAAATGTGACAGGTCCTGGGCCAACACAGCCCACCACTTGCTGAAAGTTGGTGAGGCTGTCAAGTGTGATGCCATGCTCTGGGCTTTGCAGTCTGTGTACTTCACCTCTGCTGAGAGTGTTTCCTCTTTCTTCAGCCTTGCATTTGTCTAGTCACAGCTTTCTTGCCTAACATCTTCCTGCCCATAAAATTATTAACTAAGAAGTCATGATCTTCTTTTCATTAATCTCCCAGTTTCTCTTCTGCCAGGCTCAGAATAATTTTTTTTCTTTTAATTTTTTGGCACTGGTCTAATTCCTTTCCCTCCACTGCCTCCTCTAGTTTTCTTGCTTTTGTAGTCAAATCAGATGATTTCCTAGACCATAACACTTTTCTGCATTGAGGGGAAACTGGTTGCCTCTGATACTACAGGTGGACCAGATTCTTTGGTCTTATTATTTTTTCTCATGCAGGTAATTCCATAAAGCATCTTTTCAACAGTTTCTAAGTTGAAAGGGTCAAAGTTTCCATGTGGATGAAAAATGTAAAGTCTCTTTGGTCTTAGAAATTCTCTTGAAGCTTTCTCAGTGCTTATAGAGTATTTCATGGTTTTAAACATAAAAATTGAAATCACAGCTCATAGAAAATTTTAGCTGGAATTGTTCTATTTGTTGAAGTAATAAAAAGCTAAATTCCACATTTTTGTAATAGAAAATGTTGCAAAACTGAGTCTTCTGATCTCTTACAGTCCTGCAGGAGCTGTAATTCCATATTCATTTAATTCTCAGCTGGATCCAAAATTGTCGAAAGAAGTAAGTTCTCTGAGAGGCAGGTAACTGTTACTCAATTAAATTGTCAAGGGAAGACAGGTTGTAACAAATAGGAGAAAAACAAAAACCAAACCAAATCCAAATCACTGACAGTTGCCGCAAAGGACATCTGTCTTTGAGTGGGAGAAAAAGTTGCTAATTTGAGACACAAGCTTACTGTGATCATTTAGGTAATTACATTAAATTATGGTTAATGTAAGTAATTATAGTTATTTAGTTATGACATAATTCAGCACAGTTAGACTCAGCCATGAGACGTGTTTGCTGTCTTGCCCACAGAGAGGGAATACACTCACACAAAGTGTTTGTCTACATCTTGTGTGAGCCACTGCATCCAAATCTGGCACAGTGCTATTTACACAGCTAGGAAGCTCATGGAAAGACAAGTGATAGACATACAGAAAGGAAGCTATGTACCTTGCCTTCTAGCCAATGAAGGTTTGTCCTGGGAGTACTTTTTTCTAGCATTATGTCTGATGGTATTTAAAATTCCTATGGGCTGCTCTGCTTTTTCTTCTTTCCTTCAAACTATTACGCCACAGCATAATATTTCTCCTTATCAGGATATTTTACTAATAATCATTCAATGTTTTAATTTTCACTGACATAATTATATGGCTTTTTTCTAATTATAGCTACTATTTTTCTTATCTGACTAAACCAGAGAGGATTATTTTCTCCTTATTTCTGTGATGTGATGCCTCAATCAGAATTGCATTGCTTTTTTTGTTTCCCTGCCATATTACATAGTAATCTAATTTATTCCCAATTAAAAGATTTGGGACTCTTTTGGCATCAGTGCCTTTCAGGTTCTTGTCACCCAGAGGCTAATAGTTAAATTATTTTCCCACATGTATTAAAATTTAATCCTGCAGAGAGACTTACATAACTGCTTGTTTTTATTCTTCATGAATATTCTTATTGGAGCAGATAGGACAACTCAGAGTGCATAAGAACATGTGATATCAGGCTTTTATTAAAATGAATCTTGATTAAAAGTGAAAATGATGTCATAATATCAGCTTCTAAGTCTCTTAATGCTTTGATGAACAAGTGTTCAAATTTTGTCTTAGTTAAATATGTTATATCAATAATTTCTGAATAACACCAAAATGAATTATTTAATTTAAATGTATTGCTTTATCCTAAGAATGCTTTATGTCTTTCCAGGCATTTTTTTTTTTTGAGACAAGAATGTAAATATAGAGTTCTAACAAGAATTGTGCTTTTGTTTTTTTAAGGAAGTGAAAATAATTTTTTTCCCTCTTCATGCATTATTTAAAGCAGCCAGATGCTTTGGGTATTCTGCTTGCCTTTAGAAGGAAACTAACATTTCCAATTTAGGTTTATAATTTAAAATGAAATATCTAGGTCTCTCATAGTTAGTGTACTTTATTGCTTTCTGTCTGATTAAACACATTAGACTGAATAATCTTTACAGCTCCCCAGTTTGGGTCTCTCTAATGTTCTAGACTACTTTGTTGAGATATATTGTCTTCTTTGTCTCTAAGAACTGTAATTTCTCAGCAGTTTGGGAAAGTTTAGTATTTTGGCCCCCTTACTTTTTAAATTCTTTTCTTGCTAAAATCTTTAGATATGCACTGGCTCATCCACAGTTATTGGATTCAAAGCAGGATTTAATATCTGTGGCCCGTGTTACACAATAGAATTGAATCTGTTCTAGCAATGGTGCCCCTCTTCTCTAAATCTCAGTTTATGTAAAACTCTGATTTATAAGGAAGTGTGTCTTCTTGAAGCCTGATTCAACCATTCTTCCTCGCTTTGTAAGTCTCTAAAACGTGTGTACAGTAGAATGCTGAATAGACAAGGATGAAAGGATTTACTTATGTTCTGTTGTGCTGCTTTATAAGAAAGTCTAGAAGAGCTGAAGGTTAACAAATAAGGGAATCCCTTGGGAATTTTGATAGTTCTTTGGAATGTCTCAGCTTTTACTTCTTGAAACACTTTAGATGACCAGGTGAAGAATATGACAACAGGAAATTGAACAAGTTAGGTAGCTGGTCCTGAATCCAGAAATTTTATCTCCACTAAGATTATAAAAAGTCAGTGTAAGAGATACAGATTAAATCTCTTTCTGCTGACCTGTTTGCTGGATTTCTCATTCTACCAGCTCTGCCTATGGAAGGAAACCAATTTTTCATCTTCAATTATCTTTGGAATACCTCAATCAAGTCAGACTTTTCTTTCAAACATTCTTGTTTTTCTGCCATGCTTATCTGGGTTCACTCTACAGAGTCAGTGATAGATTATCTAGGAAGTTAGGGTAGCGGGCAAGACCAGGTCTTACCCCCCGGTCTTGTAAGAGTTTTTATGACCTTGACAAGACAGACAAAATGTATCCCTACTGCATCAGTGTTAGTATCCGCTAACCAACAGTAGCCTAAGGAAGAGTACACAAAGAAAGTCAGCATTTGGTATTTTCCAGAATATTTTTTCAACTTCCAGTTGTTCATGACAGATGGATTTGTCATGATGTCCATGTCAGATAGATTAAGGGGTGTCTTTGCATTTAATAGCTCTTGGTGATTTTTTTCCCCCATGATGTTATCCTGTTATTTTTCAGCCTACCTAGACTTTTGGCATTGGTGACCCTCAGTAGCAGCGAATTCTTCACCATGGGGTCAAACAGAGAAGATAAAGGAAGGTGGTTTATTTCTTCTGACACCTCCAGTTTAAGCAAGGTCTTCTCTTTCTTGACAAAACTCTTGGTTTCCTCTCTAGGATGTTAGCACCTCATCTTTTGGTACGATATTAACATTCAGTTCTACTGCTACAGTCTTTGCTATAAACACACCCACACTCTCACACATCACTTCCTCAAGGACTGTTCACACAGAACTTGCCATGCTTTCGTGCCCAGCATTCAAATCCAATCAGCTCTGTCTGTCTGAATTTTTTCTTTTCAGATTGCAAGACTTGCTCTATCAGCTGCTGGATGAATTCTCCTGAATTCAGGGCAGCTGAAGGAGAAATCTGCCAGCTGCTGGCCCTGCCCTGTTAGAGACCAGGTTATGTCACTGTAATTCAAAGCCAATTGCTTCCTTCCCAGTTCAAAACCATCTTTGTGAGCAGACAGACTGAAAGTGGAATTTTCTTTTTATTATTTCAAAAATAGCAATATATGGGTGTTTTAGGCCAGACTGGCTCGGACAGAGCTGCCCAATTTTAGGCACTTAATCTAGAGCTGTTCTCACTGGCCTCTCTCTGGTCAGCAGAGTTAGTTAATCTGTTCAAAGGACCTCTTCTGTTTAGACTTCTCTTCCAAATTATTCTGTAGAAGTTTGCCTTTTCCTACTGACTGTAAATAGAGTGTGAGGAAACTGGAAAACTAACTTGAACATTAAAATCTGTTTAGTAAAATTAGGCATAAATAAATGTAGGCAAAGGAGGACATGAGATGCTGAGCATGGCAGAGCATGGGGAGCTTTCAAATGCATTATTTATCTGATCTAGGTTGCTAGTTATGGGATATAAGTCTAGTAGTACAGTAATGACCAAAGCTGTCAATGGGATTTTTGTGTAGTAGCTCATGACATGATGTCTGAAGTCCTTCATCTGGTTCTGCTATGTAGTCCAGAAGGAGATCTATCTTATTAGCATACATTTTAATGAAATATTTTAGTCATGTATAACTTTGTTCTCTGCTCCCAGCAAAACATCATGTGCTCTTCTTTACTGCACTTGTAACATAAAAACTTCTTTGAAAGCAGAGCACTCCTTGTTTGCTGCTGTCATACTTTGATATTCTAATCTCAATTCTGCCTCCTTTATCCTTTTAATAATTCATTATAATGTAATTTATACGTGGTAGCAAAAAAGTGAGATCATAGCACAATGACAATTTAGAAAGTTAAAGTTTAATTACTATTCATTCACTGTACATTAAGTCTACTGAAAGAGCAGTATACTGGATTGATTGTTCTCTATTAATCTGTGTAGGAGAAAAAGTTTAAGCAAGTACATTTGAGTCTTGTTCTGACTTTCAACACCATAGCATAAATTAGCTGTACCCTGTGATGCTGCAGATGGTATATGTACTATTTTTATAGACACAGTTTTTTGCTCTTTAGCTATAGTTTTCTTATTGCCCTTTATAATCACTGGGCAATTGGTAAGAAAAAAGTAAAACACTCAAGCCCACAGAAAGACATTTTAAATGGAATATATTTTTACAAGAACAAGCTGATCAAAGGCACTGAGAAAGAAAACTTTGAAATGAGGTGCATACCTCAAATCAAGAAGGCAATAATTCTGTGGTTGCCTGGTGATGTTGGCAGGAGAAGACATGGAACTTATTTCTTTGTTAATAATACCTTTTCTCTAAATAGATAAAAACTTGATACTGTTCATCTGAGTGTCCCAGTGAAAAAGCTCTCCTGTCAAGAGAGAGAATAGTTGGAAAATAGACAAAAACTGCCTTATAATTCTGTAATATAAGAAAATGTAGTACATAAACAATATGACTCAAAAGCTCTCAGCAGCAAGATACGCATTATTTCAGTTTCTTTATGAAGTCATACAAACCATTATTTTTATAGGGCCTCTGCACCTTCTACTTATTGCTGTACTACTGCTATTTGGCATTTCTGATCATTGCTATGGCCAGCTGAAAAGATGCCTGATGGAAAAGACCTGGGGGTGCTGGTTGACAGCCAGGTGAACATGAGCCAGCATGTGACAGGAAAGCCAATGGCACCTTGGCCTATATAAGCAATAGTGTGGCCAGCAGGAACAGGGCAGTGATTGCCCTCTCTGCTGGTCACTGGTCATGATGCACTTGAGTCCTGTGTCTAGCTCAGCTCACTACAAGGACAGTGAGATGCTGGAGTGAGTCCCAAGAAGGGCAATGAAGCTGATGAAGGTTTGGAGCAGAAGTCTTATGAGGAGACTGACTGAGGGAGCTGGGGGTGGTTAGCCTGGAGAAAAGGAGGCTCAGGGGAGGTCATATCTGTTTTGGGCAGAAAAAGTGCCACACTTGGTTTGTGCAAATGTATACAGAAAGACAGTGTCCACTTCTTCAAGGATCTACTGAAAGATTTTTTCAATGGATAAAAAGGAATAGAAAGAAAAAGAAAAAGTCAGCTACTGGGACCAGTGGAGTCTCATCATTAGGTACTGTAACCAATGAGGATTTCAAATTTTACCCACTAGGGTGAGTATGGTGTGTGTGTCCTGAAAACCAGATATGGGGATACAGTCATGAGAGAGGTGAGTGAAGGGCTCAGTGCCAGTGGCTGGATCAGGACTGCAGACCACAGCCATTGTGCTGAGTGTTGTCTCCTGGGGCTGTCTGTACCTGCCCCAAACCCCAGTGTGTCTGGGGTGTGTGTGTATATTTCTCCATAAACCCCATGGACCAGCTGGAGAGTAGAGGGGCCTTGAGTCTGGGCAGAAGTATCTAGTAGGTGGAGGTATTTGGGGGGTATTTTGGTTTGGTATTTGGGGGTACCTGCCATTGTTGGGTGCCTGGGGGACAAGTGTGTGAGCTGTGTGTGTGTGCAGTGAGCACCCAGTGAGAGCAGCCCCTGAGCCAGGGACCCATGGGATGGACAAGGAGGGCCAGGATCTCGGCAGGGCTGGTGGCCAGGCAGAGGGACCATGCTGGTGCTCAGGGCATCTGCCAGTGTGTCTGTGCTTGTGACCCCGGGCAGTGTGGGGTGTGTGCTGCACTTGAGACCTTCTGCCTCTGCCTGCCCAAGAGGAGGAGAGGACGTGTCCCTGTGTGCCCGTGTCTGCTGGGAGAACTGAGTGTGGGGGATGCTGAAGGCTGTGCCTCATCTGTGGCTCTGTGTGTGACCGGCTGTGTGTGTGTCTTCTGTCCTGATTATGTGCTCAGCTTCACTCTTGGCTGAACCTGCAAAGGGGGGACTGCAGAAGACACAATCTTTAGCCTGGCAAGATGCCAGGTCTCTAGGATACTGGGTTGGGCTCCAGCAGCCAGACAGGAGGGGTCTTGAGCCGGGGTGGCTGGAGAAGGTGACTGCTCTTAACTTCTCTTAACATTACAAGGCTGGCCCTTGTGTTTGTACAGGCTAAGCCAAATCTATTGAGTGCAGATAGGCAGAAGCTGAATGGAGACACGCATTTCCTCCCCGCTCCTACTTCAGGTTTTGAGCAGGAGGAAAACTAAGATGGTCTTTCTCAGCCAGATCTCCACTTCTGGGTTGAGCAGCAGCAAAGATGGGAGCTGAGGTTTGGGCCAACTTTGTTTCTGTCTGATCACTATACTCTTTTGCTTTACATAGGGTCTTCCAGACAACCTCCCAGAAGCAGAAGGAAGAGTGCTTTTATTTTCCAATAGAGATGAGTTAAAAACTGTCTGAAATTGCTATTCATGAGCTTCATCTCTGGGGTGGTCAGCTGATACTGTGATCTGATTTGTTGGCCAGCAGCATTCACAGAAAACATCTGGGAAAGTGCTTTGTGAGCTGGTTTTGGTCTGCTGTCCACACTTCAGTCACCTCTTCTCTGCTGCCTTATGAATAGGAACTATTATGTCTCAACTAAGACTATAATGAGGAATGGATATGTCAAAACATTATCTTTAAGAACTAAGTTCCTTTTTCATCTTTGAATATCCAGTTGTTGCTAGAGACCCATTTCTATTGTCTCTTGCCTTGTGCACATGTAGTGGTTTTGGCACAGCAGACTTTAGAACACCAGACACTTTTCCAAGAAGCTGCATGAACAACTGAGTTTTCTTTTTCTGAAGTTTTTTTTTCATAAAATTAATTACCATCTCCTTAAATTGCTTTATATCCAGCACCTGAGTGAGAACATGCTGCAGCTGGAAATCTGAAAAAGGTTATTTAGCTGAACCGTTTGTTGATAGGTGTTTGGGGATGTTTTTATGATACTTAATACTCAATCTATAACAAATAAGATGCCACTTTATCATATGAAACTGCCAGAAGTGAAAGTCCATAGAGAAATAAGAAACAGAGTTGTAGTAAGTGAATAATCTCTTCGTCAGACAGTAAATTAATTGTTAAAATCTTTTACAGACTGCTCAAGATGTCTAGCTATGTATCCTTCAGGATGTTTCAAGGAAACTAATTTCTTCAAAGCAACCCTTATAATTGCCCCTTAACTCAAAGATACTTAGAGTATGCTAAATTGTTCTCTGAAAAGAAAAAAAATACAGAAGGAAAAGGAAAAAAAGAAAGGAAAAGAAAAAAAAAGAAATATAGGAGAGCAAGCAACTTAGAAGCCTTTGGCTTTCTGTCAGTGAGAAGAGATTAAACTTTCATCAAGGAATTAACACATTGATGGGGCATTCTGTACAGCTGAATCCTAAAGAATATATTAATAGTACAACAATTTATGATCTGCACAAATAAGGCAACAATATTTATGCATTTTCTCCTGTGCTGGCAGAGAATGCTGCATGAATTGCTTCATTAGTGTGCATTGTTGTGTAGCTGTAGACTATCACAGGAGGTCTAGAAAATTATACTAGTATGTGTCACAGAATGATTTTTAATTAAATGTGGCAAATAACAAGAAATCTAAGTTTCTTTTAGTAGTAATATCGTTCTATTGATAATGCAATGACACTTTAATTCAAATTTAAAAATATTTTGCCTAGCAATTAATATTTTCAATCTGCTGGAATATCTATTAAAGCAATGTAGACATATTTAGTTTTGTCTGAATTTTTATTTATTTTTCGAGGTTCCTTTTCCTACAAATAAAAAAGCCTTTGATTTCACAATATTTCACAATATACTTCTATGTGAACTTTCTTGAGAACTGCATGTACTGTGCATGCCCATGTCTATTTATTCTGCTTCTAAAATCATCCTTCCTGAGTTAGTCTTTTGATTCATTCCTGTGGCCGTTGTTTCTGACAATTTGTTAACAAATATAAATATGAGTCATCTAAAAAAGAACAAGAATCTGTATGGCATATAAAATTTTGGGTAACAATTCTTGCAGGCATATTTTAGCACTTTACACTGTTATGATGTGCTGACTGTTACTTTTAATCAGCATTTCAGAACTTTTCTAACCTAAGCCAGGGTGAATTTTGTGTTGTAAACCCCTACCCTTAGGACTTTTGTTCAGTTATGCATACATTATTATGTAAATATATATATTTACCTACACATAAGTATCTGTATTTATATATATATATGCATATATATATAAGTATCTGTATATCTTTAGTGAAGGGAGAGAGTTTTAAAGGACTGCCTTATTCCTATTCAAATTCACGATGAACTTTTCTTTTGTCATTATATTTCAGCAGGAGAAGGCATAAGGTCTCAGAGTGATTTCTTTGCAATTTAAAATGCATCACGTACCTTTAAGAGCTGAGGTATAATCATACCTTTGACTTTTCTGCTTTCATCACATTGATTTTACAGATAGAAATTGATTATGTAAATCAAGTATTTCAGCTTATTGGTTTGTATCAGTATTTTTATTTAATTACTCCTTGCAGCATTTAAAGGAACATTTTATGAATCTGCTCTGAAAACTGTACCTTCATGATCCTTAATTTTCCACACGATCAGCGTTGCTGAAACACAGTAATGCACCACTTCCTATGACTAATTTTTCACATGGAAATGTGTCCTACTGTGGTCATGCTTCTACACTCTAAGAAATATACAGCCAATGTCAAGAATTCCACTAGACTGTGTTCTGTCAATTGGTATCTGTCAATCTGCCAGCTGAAGCTTGAAAAATGACTGAATGTGCTCTGTGGTGTGGATCTGTAAAACACATTAGCAATAGTTTACATTCAGTATTTGCAGCATTCTCAGTCATTACAGTGTGTGTTGTTGAATGTGTATTAAGAATAATGTGTTATGCTCAGCTAACTTTTAACATACTGGTTGACACTTCCCCCACCCCAAAACGCTTTCTAAAAGCTGCTGCCTTTTCTTTCTTTGACACAATATAAAATACAAAATGCCACAACCTATCTTCACAAAATGTTACAGGTTTGATTTAGAGTCTCAAAAGCTACACACACTCTGTGTTGCTCAGGGGGTTTGTAAAAAGAGTACCCAGCCCTTAGCAGGAGGTTGTCACCTTAATTTATTACCATCTGAGGACTGCACGGTTGTTTATGCAAATTGTGTCGATGGCTTCAGTCCTGCTCCCAGGGGACAGATACCCACATCATAAAACTACCTCAACAGCTGTTACTGGCCGTGTTTGATGAACTTCTTGCACGTACAGAGTGTAGAAAAGTGGTATTCTGTGAGCAGTTCTGAAAGTGAATGGCTTCAACACCCTCCTGGAGGTGGTCCCCTCAAAATGGATTTGAGACACATTTAAGAAAAACATGGGAAGTGTTCATTCCCCTGTACTTGTCTGATCCCTTCAGTGGTGGGTAGTCATTTTGTTTTCTGCAGCTGACAATCCACACTTTTAAGTACATCTATTTTGATAAGAAATAAGAAGACACTGCTAATGTGCTCAAGTGCTTGGGTGCTCATTGTCCATGCTTCTCCATCTCTCACCCTTCAGTGGACTCCATTGGCCACCTTTGTCTGGGTCAGATCTGCTTTTGGGAAGGTGGGGAGCTGGGCTAGCCCTGAGCAGAAAGCATATGATCTCTCTATTGCACACATCTGTGTGACCAGAAATCAGACTGTAGTGGGTAAAAACAAAGAGCCACTGGCACTTCAACGACACTCCTCTAAATGCACCTTTCCTACTTCTCTGTAATCCTTTACAGAGGCTGCAGCTGCTTTTTACATGGGTACCATGTTCTAAGCTCCACAGAGGTTCTAAGATCCCTCAGTCTTCTTAGTGCCAATAAATATGATCATCAACCAGTCCAATAGGATGAAAATATTGCAGCAGCTGCCTAATGCTTTGGAGACTTCTTCCCTTCTCTCCCACCATGCATTTTAAGTAATTCCAGAGCTGGGATTAAGCTTGACTTCTCTGCCCAGTGCTCACAAACTTTGATACCTTGTTTTAACTCTGAAATTTTCATTGTTCTGCTTGGCTAATTTTAATTTATCAATTTCCAGCCTCCTGTCATACCTTTATTTCTGGGCTCTGTTAGTCTAATTTTCATTCCACCATGGAATTTCACCCCACTGTAGGGTCTTTCTGGTGGGCTCAAATATGTCTTACTTGTAGCAGCTTTTTGTCTGCATTAAGTCCTCATAATTTCAGGGCAGGTGATAGCTCTTATTAATAAGGAATTTTTCTGTTGTGCTATTTTGAGCATCAAATAGTCACAGAATTATAGAATCATGGAGAGTTTGGGGTTGAAACAGACCTTAAAAATCATCTAGTTCCAACCCCCCAAACATGGATCAGGACTCCTCCCACTAGACCAGGTTGCTCAAAGCCCATCCAACCTTACTTTGAACATTTCCAGGAATGAGGAGTCCACAACTTCTCTGGGCAACCTATTCCAGTGTTTCACTACCCTCACAGTAAAGGATTTCTTCCTACTATTTAATATAAATCTATCCCCTTTCAGTTTAAAGCCTCTCCTCCTTTCATTGTGTGTATTTGTAGAAAGACCCCGCTCTCTTGTAGCTCCTTGAGGCAGTGGAAGGAGCTGTAAGGATTCCTCAGAGCCTTCTCACCTCCAAGCTGAATACCCCCAGCTCTCTCAGCCTGTCTTCATAGGAGACATGTTCCAGTCCTCTGGTTATCTTTGCAGCCCTCCTCTTGGACCCAACAAGTCCATGTCCTTCTTTTGTTGGTGGCCCCAGAGTCCAGATTTCTTGCATCATCATGGTCTATTTATAGTACTTTGGTGTATATCTCCTACCTTAGATCCAGAAACTGGACATTCCTGTCATGTCTCCCAAAGGGTCAGACCTCCTTATGTCTTGAGGACACTTAACACCATTTCTTTTTCTTGCAAAATGTGGAGGTTCTATCCTTATTTTGGCAAGGAAAAAGAAGTAATCAATCTATCCTATTACAGCCTAGTGATTTCCTCACTCATCCCAGAAATGAGAGAGCTGGCTTTTGTTGCTGTGGCTGTCTGAAGAGCCTCCTCACTGGAATAGTTTCTTTCTGTAAGTTTTATGCTCAGTTGCAAAGTGTGACTTTCCCCTACTTTGTGCTTGATTGGTCTA
>VZTT01001969.1:4859-15593 GCA_013400855.1 Buphagus erythrorhynchus
AAAAGAAAAAGAAAAAGAAAAATAAAAACAAAACAGGTGAAAAAGTTCAGATGAAAACAACAGAGAACCCATTTAGAGAAACTGTAAACTGCTTTGCTCCATGCCAAAAGAGATGGCACGCACACTGGATGAAAAACAAATGCCAAAAACACTGGTACCAGCTGTCACACAAGAACAGATTTTGTAGTTCACTGAATTTTGATCCATACCCAGAAAATGAGGCAAAGAGGCAGACTGAGTAAAACACTTCAGGAATCAGGATTTTATGGACTTTTAAAGATCACCAAGAGACTTCAGGAAAAATTCAGGAGAATTGAAGTTTCAAATTATAAATAAACAGATAATGAGATGATTGACAATTGAAAAAAAATGGTAACATAAGAGAAGTTCAGACAATCCAGTTACTGAAAAACTGGAGAGTCTGAGGAAGTCAGACATTTTTGTTCAGTAATACATATTTCTGAATGACTGACGCAAAACAAACCAAAGCAAAGCTCTGACTGAAAAACATACAAGCAACTTTTCTGTGACATTTTGGTAGAAATGGGACTGAGGCAGAAACATATCTGTAAGCCTTTGGAAACCCTATTACCCAAGTCACTGTGCAAGCACTATCTAGGCAACCATGAAATTGTGGTCTTGTACAATGCAAAACATGGCCCTTCAAGGGGTGTCTGTCCACTAAACCAAGTTCAGAAGCATGAATTCCTAATAAATCAATCAATGAATTACATGAAGACAAGTGTGAAGTAAATATTAGTTGCATGGTAACTTTGGGTCTAAAAATCTGGCAGGCTCAAGCAAGCAGCCCAGCTGTGTAACAGCATAAAGAAAACATTACTTTATGGTTGGTGAAAATAAAGAGCCATGGCTCCTCCATACAGGATGTGGGATTCTGTGAGCTGGAACTGCTGCATGCAGTTGGATTTCCTAGAAGGGACAGAATGCCATGGTCCTCCCACACAATATGAAGGTGGCAAAAGTTAAGCTAATCTATTTTATCCATCCAAGAAACAGAAACTGGCACAAGCTCTGTGAAATAAAAAAAAAANAAAAACAAACAGAAAACAAAGTACACAAGACCATCAATCCCTCCTATATTTCTCTAGATGAAAAATGCCTTTGGATCAATGGCAGCAATAATTTTATTTCAGACAGCTACAAATTTCTCACGCCTTTTCTCTCAATTTTTCCACCTTCCTCCTCCACCCCAGAGTATATGACTTTGAGTAAGCAATTAATAGAAAAAGGAACCTACTTGTGGCCCTTTTTATTAGAAACTCTCGTTCAAGGAGTTTCTACTCACAACTTTTTTAACAGCTGGGCTGGCTTTCAGGTTTTCAGACTAGTCACTATTCTATTATTTGCACCAGAGTGCATGTTTGGACTGAAAACCAAAGGATAACCTTTCAATGTAGGATGCGTGACGGTGCCAAGAGTCTACGGCCCATAAAGATGAGGAAATCCTTAGTCTCACTTTTTAATTATCAAAGGTGCAACAATTTCAGGTGACCTACTCTGTGTGACACACCACCTTCCGAATTCCTGTTCCTCAGAAGCATGGCTTGCTTGTATGGATTCCGTACTGAAATACAGAGATTTGCAAGACAAATTTCCATGCTTGGTAATGCAATTTTGACATTCTCAGACTGTTGCACACAGACCTGACTCCCAATGTTCTCAGAGTTTGGTTTTAACATGAAAGCCAGCATAAGACTCTACCAAAAACCAAGGTGCTGTTCAATGTCTTTCCCAGAGTCACCTAAAGCACAAACATAAATACAAAGAGCAGAGCAAAGCTCACTGTCAATTTTGTCATGGCATCTATGGTATAAGCGATGAAATCCACTTGGAGAAAAGTGCAGAAATAAGGAAAAAAGTATCATTCATATAAAAGAAAAGAGAAGAAAGAAGCTCTTGAAGTACCCACACTTTAAATCCTTGCCCTTCCCATTACCCAAAATCCCACTTATCCCAACAGGTTCCATCGACTGTGGCCTCTGGAAAAATCTTAACCAGCTCTGGTGACAAAACACGTGGTTCAACCCAGCATCTGTGATCAGCCACAAGAACACACGGGGCCATTTCAGCTGCAAGACTGAGAGGGGGAAACTTACCAGCGTGAGCCTTGAGGATGTGGGTTTTCAGGCGGCTGTTGTAGGAGGACTTGAAGGGGCAGAGCTTGCAGCGGAACGGCTTGTGGTGTCCATGGTGGGTCTGCATGTGGCGGTCCAGGCTGGAGGAGAGACAGGGAAGGGAGACAGAAAAGGGGCAGTTGTTTCAGCTGTCCCTCCGTAGGCAAAGCAAAGCACCCAACAGCAACAGAAGAGCAAGTAAGAACCCTATCTCACACTCTCTCAACAAATTCAACAGGTCTGCTGTAATAAAGTCAAATCTAGTGTGAAGGAAAGGAGCAGAGCTGACACTCATTCTGTTTATACATAGAGCAAGCCACCTAAATAAACTGATAGGGCAAGATTAGTATAAATTAAGTTATGCATGATCCAGACTGAAAGGACCAGATGAAGAAACATAACATGAAACAGGCAAGAAATTATTTTCTTATTAAATTATTGTTACACAATTTTTCTCCTGCCAAACATTTTTGTGAAAATATATATATCCCCTCTTGTCCTGTTGATCAAGGGTAAAAAAAAAAAAAAAAAAAAGTTTTTTTTTTTTTGTTGACCAGCTTTACTGAGGAAGCATTCTTTTGGTTACAGCAGCAAAAGCAGATTAGAGATCCTGCTCTGGGGAAGGTGCCAGCAGGCTACAGTTGATGAGTTCTAGGATTAAAAGGCAGCAGAGTTTCAGAAGCAGCAGTGTAGGAGATTCTACATGAAGCTCAGCAGGAAAAGAAGGGGTGGCAAAGACCAACCTCTACTTTCTTCAGGGAAAATGGAAGTACCAACAGCCTGAATACTGCGAAGTGATCAAAAACTGCTCTTGACACAATTTGTCCTAGCAGCTCAGTAAAGTTTGGAGGAGGAAAAAGGACGTTTCCCACATTTTCTAGCAGAAGATCAAATTCATTCTAACTGAGCGAATCCTGCAGAGCTCTGCAGTTCCTACACTGTGGCTGACAGACATGAGTGCTCTGTCTTTGTGTGGCAGGCAGGTAGCCTGAGCCCAAGCTGTAAACATTTCCAGCACAGCCTCTACTTTGGACACATTTATGCTCTGCGATCTGGTCTTAGCTTGAGTCATTTCAAGGGGCAGGGACACTGCAGGAGTTGCAATTTGCCAAAACTGCCATCCACCCTTCCACCTTGGTTCTAGATATATTTCAGACATAGTTCTTTTTATTTGTCCTAAATTGTCCTGCTCTTTTACAGAGTACCAACATGTAGCTCAAATAGCAGTTGCTCCAGCTTGTCACACTACATAAGATTTCACGTGATCTTTAGTCCCACGCTGACAAGAGCCTGAGCCAGAAAATCTTTGTTTACAAGAGCTAACACTGAAGCCTGTGTATTCAAACATCTGATAATAGCAAAAAAAAAATAGAAAATGAACTTGTATCTCCTCTCAGGGTCACTTCATACAAATACAACCTAGCAGAAATCCAGGATGGAGTTTGGGATAAGACAAAATGCACAGGTTTTCTAGAGAAATGGGGGAAAGTGTGTCCTAAATGAGTAAGGCTTTGAACACTTGCAGTGAATACTTCACAGAACAAAACTTGTTTTAAATAGCCTCCAGGGAATGAGATTACTTAACAATTAAAGCAGTCTGCCAAAGAGGTATGTAATACATATTAAGCTATTATAAATATATA
Organism: Buphagus erythrorhynchus; assembly: GCA_013400855.1. Lineage (NCBI taxonomy): Eukaryota > Metazoa > Chordata > Aves > Passeriformes > Sturnidae > Buphagus > Buphagus erythrorhynchus. The sequence continues at coordinate 8,638 of VZTT01001969.1, forward strand.
TACCTTAAGGTATTCAACATGGCAATAATTAAAACTATGTTCACAACCACATAGTTTGCCAGCTGCACTCTTCAAAAAGGAGGTTTTAAAGTTTTGGTCAGATTTGGGAGAATAGTAGGCTGTTTAAACATTTGGTTTGGTTTCCTTCACCAGCCTAATCTCCCAGGAGAATGATTGCATCAGAAACAAAAATAAAAGAAGGAGCAAACAACTTCAACAACAGAGACCACACCTATTATCAAGTTAGGTGGTGAGTTCCTCCCTGTCATCCACCACTTTTTGATTTACCCATCTCACAAATTCTGGGACATGACTTATCCTCAGCAGGAAACGGAGTGACTAGGCACCAAACTCAACAAAAGTCTGATTGTTGAAGCAAGTTCACCAGGCAAACAGCAAGCCCTGCAGGGGCTCCCCTCGCTGTCAGCCTTGCCAAAGCAGGGTGGGATACACCCAGCAGTTTACATCCCTCCTCCAAGTCCCTCCCCTACCCTTGGCTGCTCAATCCCACGGACTTTTCCAACTGTGGCATCAATCTGCAATGCTGTGACACCAGCAGAAACCTTGCTTTTTTTTAACACAAGGAACTTAAAAATGTCTTCTCTTCCACACGGATTTGATTGTGAAACGGTGATATCGTCACCCAATTTAAGAGTGCTGCAAATGCCTGGATCAAATGAGCACCTGGATCTGTCTTCTTTTGTTAAAACAGTGAGCAAGCAGCTCTCTCCCCAGAAATTAAGAAGAAAGAGAGACCTGTAAATTAGTTCCAGGGTGCCAGTGGAAAATTCATCACGAACCCCATTTTTGGGGGAACACATATATTTTTATTATTAAAATAATTTTTAAAACTAACAAAGCTAAGTTGAATCTCAAGGAAACAAATGATAAGAAATGTGACTATTAATGATGACCATTTATCAGACAAGGAAGCAGGATGAGGGACTCACCCATACAGCACACTGGTATGAATTTCAAATGTTTGTGGGCTGAAATTGCATGCCATAATTGAGAAAAAAAATCTGATTTAAGGTAAATTTTTTACATTGTTTTAACATTAGAAATGAAAACTCAACCCACAAAGAGCTGTAGTAATTATAAACAAGGTAGTTACATGCAGCAGAAGTTTCTTAAATATGGAAGATTAACTTTTCTCTTCTTGGCTTGTTAAGTCTCATGCATTTGACAGAGGTGCATAAGTGGTGGGCTGCACTGTTTGCCTACTGAAATAATCCTTGTTCTTTGGCTTGCATGCTTCTCCTCTACATGCAAAAAGAGGGCTAACACAAATTCAAGAAGATATAAAGGCTTTATCTTTTACAAACAGCCAGTCATAATGGCCAAAGATTTTGCAGTGTAGAAAATACAACAGCACCACGAGAAAAGTGTGGCTCAACGTCAGGCTGAGCGAGCTCTTCTTCAGTGTCAGCCCACAAAACAGCACTGCTAGCTGGTGATTCTTTAGGAAACAAAACAAAACAAAACAAAACAATTAAAAAAAAAAAAAAAATCCACAACTTACTTGTGCCTGAAAGCAGAGACAAAGGAGCAATACTGGCAGCTGTACTTGTCTTCCCGGGCAAACATAGCCAGAGCCAAGTGACTCCTCTCGTGAGATCGCAGACCCTGCATAGACATCAAAACCCGGTCACACTGGCTGCAGTGGTAGCCCCCAGGCCTGGCTTCATCTTCCAGGGATGTTCCATATTCAGCTTCTGTAAATTCCACAATGCCAGGGTCTTTGGCTCCCTCAAAACCCTCCATCAAAGTTGTGTTTGAAGGATCTTCATCTTCCTGCTAAAAAACACATATCCCCCCAAAGCCATCAATTCTCTCTCCCTTCTGCCCCTTAGTCTTTCCCCTGTGTTCATCAGAACATCCAGGCTTCCCACTGCATTACTTCTCTAAACATATCCCTACACAGACTCCACATCAATGGCTTTCTGAAAAAAAAAATTACCTATTCTTGGGAGAGAAAAACATAGTTACATCTATTACATACATACATGCATATGTTAAAAAAAGAAAAAAAAAGTATCTCACTCCTTCATCAAGTTTATGTCAGATCATGCAAAAAGACAAGAAACCTATCTTTCAATGGTCTTGGTCTGAATCTTCTAAACTTGATCAGACAATAATTAGTAAGTTGCAGAAAAGGTAATTTTAGTTTATTTTGCTCTAACATGCTGACTGTAGCTACCCTGCTGACTAATACAGCTGTCTATTCTTCAGTAGACTTTGTCCATCAGTGCCAAACTCTCAAGAAACAAGCTGGTAAACTAAGACCCTAGAACCCTCTAAAAATACAGAGCAAACAGAAAAAAGCCTGTTTATTAAACTCTCTTTCATAACTTTCCCATTTCTAACCAGAGTCATGCATTTGTGCAGCTAGCCTGTAAGAGGCACTTCCAGCACATTCTTTAGGCCGTGGCTTTCAGCTCTTGTTCCCTGATGTAAGATTTTATTTAGTCAAAAGAAAGCACTGACCCTACACAAGCATCACTCAAGAATTGAGGGGAAGAGGGTAAGGACTCTTAGGAGGGAAGCATCTGAATCTGTCAGGAGTACCAGTGAGAAGGTAAGGAAAGGTCAATGGTAAGGCAATGAAAGCTCTCTTCAGTAGTGCAAATTAGGCTGTGGAGGACATGGCTTCATCACAAAAAGCAGATTATGTCACCAAAAAAAGCCTCTCACAAGAGCTAGTGCCCACAGCCTTAGTACACTTTTACCTCCCCTGCTAATAAAATATCCTGGAAATCAGACTTTGGAACATGACCTGTCCTTGGAGATGTTGTAGGAGGCACCCCTTTCCACAGGGAGAAAGAACAACATGTTTGCACCTAACCATCTGAAGGGGATCACAGGCTCAGCTGGCCACTGAATGTTTTGTTTGGAGCCAGCCTGCAAGTTCCATGTGGAAAGGTGTACCACAAGCAGCTTCCCACATTTGTATGTGCACACTTCCTCTTCCTAAAAAAAAAAAGCATATTCATCTAGAAAAAAAAGAAAACAAACAACTCATTTTGAGCTTAACTAAGCAAAAACGTAGCCCATAAAGTAGCTGAGAGAAAGTTTCCCACTCATAAACCAAGTCTTTTGGTCATCAACGACATCAACTCCTTTGTGGCTGAGAAGAAATGAGAATTAAAGAGTCTTTGTGCCCCTGGATTGAGAGTGAAAAAAAGTTAAAACATCTTGAAATGAACCAAATGCACTTCAGAAAATTAGTGTTAGATTAAAACATCGTGCTGAACCTGAATGCCCAGTTCAAAACCCATTCAGCTTCACAAGAGCCCTCCACAGGTTATCAACGAGGCCTTTATTTTAAACAACGCAAGTAGTTTCAGTCACTTTCAGTCACCTTTAAGGAATTCCTACCTTCACAGTGGCCGACACAGAAGAGACATTCCCGTACTGGACATGCTTGCGGAGGTGATTACAGATGGCTCGAAGTGTTGGATGGACTTCCACGCAAAATTTGCATTTGTAGCCAACTACCTTCCTCTCCTTGAGTTTTGAAACATCTTCCAAGTGTCCAAAAGCCTGTTTGAGCACACAAGCATAAATCACTGAAACAGGCTTTGTTACCTTGTTTTTAGGAGCACAGACCAGACTTCAGACCTGGTGTTATACTTGATGTCCAGTCTTGCAGAACTGCAAGGTTCAATTTCTGTTGAGATCATTAATTCCTACAAAGTAAGTGGACAAGACACCTATGCAGAAGAAATATTCGGTTTTTATGGCTAACAGTGGTCTTTTAGAAAACCATTTAGGTTTGGCCTGAAGCTGTGCCTCCTCCTCCACAACCCCATAACTTCCCCAACTTCTTTGAGCTTTTCCTGCGCAAGTGTATTTTTTCAAACTGAAGCAGAAGGAAGGGGGTAAGTGGGCAAGAAATGGAGAAACAATTTGGTCCTCTCCTTATGAGGCACTTGCCCAAAGCTCCTGTCACCAGATTCATGTTATGCTAATCCCGAATGTTCAATGAGAGAAAGGACTGAGAGAGAGAAGGTTGAGAAGAAAATTGATGTGTTATTCAGAGGGACATGAAAGAAGGGGATGGGACATTTTGTAGAGAATCTGTGACACAAAGTACGTGGCAGCCTTGCCACAAAAGAACAAGCGACTGTCAGACACAGATGGCCCTCCAGAAGCGTGGGAGGGAGGAAAGAAGATAAAGAAAATACTGAAGGAAGCGGTAGGAAGGAACAAGGATTCCTACAGAACCTAGGGAGATGTGGCGGATGGATGAGGAAATTAAAGCAGGATGTGTAATTGACTTATGGAGCTCACTGGCACTCTGAGTCATTCACTAGCCTGTGGTCATTTGGCTGTCAAAGAGAACATGCAAGTGGGCACTGGTGGGCTCCCCGGTGGGGAGCAGGGGGCAGAGAAAGAGACCAGACACACAAATCCTTACCCTCTCTTGTTTGAAATCTGCAAAAGCACCATCTGCATATTTCTGCTTGCTCAAAAGCTGCTTCCTCCTCTCCTGACGTTTGGCACGCTTCTGGAATTCCTCATTGTGACCATTCAAGTGTGCAGTCAGCTCTGCCGTGCTATGCAATTTGGTATCACAATGCTTGCACTGGTAGACAGGGCTCTGAGAGCGGGTGCCACTTCCAAGGATGGAAAAGTCCCTCTTCAAATCCTTGCTGTGGTGGTCAGTGTAATGCATGCACAGCAGCTCCGCCGTGCTGAAGGATAGCTTGAAACATTTAATGCACCTGAAGGGAAGCCACTCAATTTCCTGAGCCTCAGCCTCCACCTCAGGCTTTTCAAAGTCATTCCTCTCCTCGGCTGGAGCTGGTTTTTCATGCTCATCAGCGTACACAGCAGTGAAGTATCCCCCCAGTTTGCTGGCGTGCTGCTTTTTAGGGAAAACACCAGGGTGGCGCTTCATGTAGTGGGACACGATGCCCTTCTTGCTGAAGGACTGGAAGGAGCAGAGAGAGCACTTCTTCTTCTCTACAGCCCTCCTCAGCTCCTCACTGAGCTGAGGAGTGTCATCCTTGGGCGGAGATGGAATGATCACTTTATTGGGTTTGTCGCTTACTGTCCTGGAGGCTGCCAGGCAGTGAGTGTAGTAAGCATCAATGTCATGTCTTTTCTGGTAGTGTGCCGCGAGCCCTTTGCGGATGGGGTTTGTGTAGGAGCATAGAGCACACTTGAAGAGGTTGTTCTTGCCCTCTGGCTGCGCCCGGACATTGTTATGTTTGATGCGGTAGTGTCTTGCTATCCCCTTCCGGGTGGAGCAGAAATATTTGCAGAGCTGACACCGGAAAACTGTGTGAGACACTAAGTGAGAACTAGAGAAATGAGGCGCTGGCATGGAGACCTCTCCAACATCCTCAGCAGCAATTTCTGGGGAGGCCTTGATTTCAGTCACCATGTCTGGCTCCACTGAGGCAGACACCTTTGGTGGTGACTGGGCAAAAACATCAAATTCGGGTTGATTGTGGTACTTCTCATAGTGGATTTTCAGCTTCTCAAGGGTTCCATGGGTGTAGGGGCAGAGTTTGCACCGGTAAGCACCATAGCCTTGCTTGAAAATCCTGCTTGTCTCTTCCACATCGTTCTGAGCAATGTCGGTCGACTGCTCCACGTCGTGCACAAAGTCTTCAGCAGTGACTTTTACTGATGGGTGCCGCTTCTGGTAGTGTGTGAGGACGCCATGAATGCGTGTGTTAATGTATGGGCAGTGCCTGCACTTGTACACAGCCCCTGGGTTAATGTCTATGTCCTGAGCAAAGTCTGCTGCCTTCACTTTCATGCCAGGATGCTTCTTGCCATAATGTGTCAGGAGGCCATGCAGGTTGTTGTACTCAGACTGGCACACCGTACACTGGTATGGAGTGGAGGAGATGGCAGGATTTGCAGAAGCCAGCTGGACAGTTTTTTCATGGGAAAGGCTGGGATCCTCTGCACACTCTGGATCCTGATCCATCTGCGGTGTTGCTATCTGATCTTCAGAATCCATCCTGACCCCACCTTCATCAGGCTGTGGCATGGTTTTCTCAGCAGTATCTTTCTCCTTAATGATATCTAACAACACAGACTCATCTCCATTCATGGCCCAAGGGTGAAATGCTTGGTAGTGATTAGTAATATCCCAAATAGAAGATGCTTCAAAAATGCAGTCTCTGCATTTATAGGTCTTCATCTCTGTCGGCATCACTAGGGCAGGAGGGGAAGGATCGGGACCTGCCCAGAGTTTGGTTGCCATATAGGTATAATCAACATAATGCTCGGGATGTCTCCTTTGGTAATGCACAAGCAAGCCACTTGGCTCCGTGTGTGAATAAATGCACCATTCACAGTGATAACCAGCTTCTATCAAGCCATCCAGAAATGCCCACCTCAGGATGGACGTCACCGTGGCCTTCAGATTTGGGTGGTCCTTCTTAATATGCTTCCTCAGTGCATAGAAGTAAGGGGAGGTGTAGCTGCACTGCCTGCACTTGAGGGCTCTCAGCTTGGACTTGTCCCGCTCGGTGCTGGAGGTGTGGGCAGGCAGGCTGCCAGCAGATTTCTTCTGGCCACGGTCACAGAGGCTCCTGATGGTGGCCGTGTGCTGCCTGATCACATCCGCGTTGGCTTTGAAGTCGCGGTGCTTCTTCTGGTAGTGGATGAGCACGCCCTTCACAGTGCGGTTCCCATAGTCACAGTGCTGGCAGAAGAACATCTCATTCTCGGGAGGGTTCACCGAGGCCTCGGAGCTGCCCCGGCCCAGCTGCTGCATGGACACCGGTGGCCTCTGGATGCCAGGGGGCAACTCCCCTGCCCTCATCATGGCTGCAGTCGGTGGGGCCTGCCTGATGTACTTGGCCGTGACCTTGATCTCCGGGTGCCTCTTCTGGTAGTGGACGAGCACGCCCACGACGGAGCGGTTGCTGTAGGAGCAGTGCTTGCAGTAGTAGAGCTCGGTAGAGAGGTCTGGGGGTGGTGGTGGGGGA
>VZTT01001970.1:1684-15158 GCA_013400855.1 Buphagus erythrorhynchus
ATGCCAGATTTAATAAGATTAAATAGCACCTGGGGCTGTAATAAGTTCTTTATAAAGCAACAGGTCATGGTGTGTCAGTAGAAACATCTGTCAGCTGCTCCAGAAANTAGCTCCCACCGTGAGCTGCACTTGTAGGGTTTGCCCACGGTGGGGGACGACACTGGGGGGGCTGCAGAAAGAAAGGAAAAACTTATAAAAGGCAGAGGGTGTAAAATAAAATTTTACTAACTTTGGCCTGGTTTGTGAACCACATACAAAGCTTAGCTACTGTAAAGTGCAGTAAATCCTGTTTTAATAGGACCAGAAAGTAACTTGCCCTTAGAAACTGAAGAAGCCTCTGCTTCCAAGCTAAGCTGTGATCACTCGTCCTCATTCAGCTCTTTTACAGGGATTAAAGACAGCTGTCTGTGAAATAAAGTGCCTCCATTACTTTGAGAGAAAGCAGCCTATGTGCTGCTTGCTCCATGCTGATGTTGGGTGACAGAATTAGTGCATTAAAGCTAGAAACTATTCCTTTAGTAGACTGATCAGCTTTGTGCATGAATGCCATTCTTTCACTTCACTCACCCTTCAACAGTTTTTAAACTTCAAGATAAAGTTTGTTTGATTAGAAGAATATGGTAAGGCAAATGGATAGATAAATAAGTGACTGAGGTAAATAGCAATAAGAATCATAATGTCTAAGAACCCTCTGAATCATACATTAACTATAAACACCAGGTCTGAATAAAAATGAAGATGGTTTACAGGGGAAGAACAATCTTATTGGGAACCAGGGCAACTAATTCAATACAGACTTAAAAGGAAGAAGATTTGCAGGCTGCTATGACATTGAAACCTGGTAATAGTGAAAATAGTTGTGATCAGCCAGGAACTAAAGCATGAGAATGCAGAGGGGATTAGGAAGGAAAAGAAGAGGTCATATTTTTTTAGGTGGCTATAGCACATCACTACACTCTGATTGGCATAAAGTGATTCCAGTCTAGTGCCAGAAATAACTAAATAATCCTAAAGCTTGCCATATTTGTGATAAAGTAAATCACTACGCCCTTTTTGTGGCATAAATTAGTATCAAATACTAGAAATAGAATTTCTGGTATCTAGTATGTTGGGTATTTTATACCATTCTATGAAATAAAATAAATAAACCACTAGTGTTTTACAACGAAGTAGAATATTGTCTCAAACAAAAGGGATTAATGTAGGAATTATTATAACTCTCTAAACACTACCTTTATTTGTATTGTGTGGGGAGTGCTTGAGACTGGCCCTGGGGGAATAATGAAAAGTGGGAAGAGGTGAGTCTGTATTTAGGCTCATCTTCTTACTTTGAAAGTACCAAGTCTAAACTTGCTACTGCAAGTCATCAGCAATACTGAGAGCTGTAAAATACCAGCAAAAGTAGAAACTTTTCCATCCCATCACAGTCCCTTTCACAAGGCTGTTTGCTTTGGCTTTGTGCAGGGTTTCAAAGCTTGGCCCAATAAATGTCTGCATTCCTGTCACTGCTCATAAATCAGGTGAAAATCACTCTATGAAACCTGACTTGTCATGGTTTTGTGTATACAAGGCTATGCTGTTTTCCCTTAAAATGATGTGTAAGCCTATCATGAGCACTTGGAATTTCAGAAAAGCTTTTGCACATGCACAAGGAAGTGCTTACCATAAAACCAGGAAACTCCAATTGCCTCCATTAGAACAGCAAACAATATTGAAGTCCCAGCTGCAAATGTGTCCAAAAGTGTGAGCACATAAATTCCACCCTGCAACAGGGAGTTAAAAGATGCAAGAAAGTGAAGTTACAAATAGAATCATCTCAGTAGTTTAGTAGCCACTTAGCAAAAATCTGCTTTACTTGAAGCATTATCTTAACACAAGTATTTTAATATGGATCTGATGCCGCAGACACAGGTTCATATTTGCAATACAAAATACTGGAATCAGACTTGCACCTCTTCTTTTCACCCATGTCCTCACTTCACTGGGAATCAGAAACCTCAGCTTAGATCATAGACTTCTCTTGGCATTCCTGTTCAGTGGAGGTTTGGGGAAATGATCAGCAGCTTGTAGGGCAGGGCCTGTCTGCAGCAGTTAATGGAGAACTTCCTAAATTAAAGGCAGGAATGGAGCACTGCAAGAGATTCCATAGGCCATGATCAGTCAGTTTGTTCCTCAGGCCACTTGTTCTGCAGGCCAGTGACTCTGCACTGTTGGTCTGATTTCCCTTTTCCTTGACTGCCTGCATCTCTTGCCACAGTTCCTCCTTAGGCAGAAGATGATGTTGATTCTATCCCCAGCACAGCAAGAAGCTGCTGGGCCCTGCTCAGTCTCTGGGCTGTGGTATTTGCAAACCTTTGCACAGTGGAGACAGCAAACCTTGTCTTCCTTCCAACAGCACATTTTGTGCTTGGGTGACTCATGACTGAGAACTGGAAATGCATTTACTCAAGTCTTGTTTTACTGATTTTTTTTTTTTTTTAGCTGCAATTTGACTACTTTTTGCCATGTTTTACAATGTGGTGTGTATTTGTGTGAATTACTGCTCATTTTACTGAGTTTGGGCTAAAGAGGAATGGAAAACCATTAGGTCCAGATTTATTTCAAAATGAACCCAGATGAAGTGTGTCAGGAAACTCCTTGTCACACGTAAACTACTAAAATGTTTGCAGTTGCAGTAGATTTTTGTTAAAATATCTTTTTACAACCAAACTTAATCTGATTATGCCTGTTCAGAAGGGGAGGAACAAAGGAATTATTTTCTGTATTTTTACCACCAGTGGTATAAATAGCACTTGTATTGTTTAAATCTGTAGGTGATTTCAGTCTCTGTAATCAGCTGCCTTTTTTTTTTTGTTAAGATGTTTTTTATGAAACAGCTGTGCATATTTACAAAAATAGGGAGACCAGTACTTAGGCCTCGTGGAGGTTTTTTATTCTGTGGGGACTTGTCCTGAAATGGGATGAACTTTGGCTGTTGTGTTAGAAAATGTTGCTTATTGAATGACATTTGAGTTTGACCTCAAATGAATTTTTGCTCCACACCTGCTCCAAATGAATGCCTTTGCAATCAAACTTAGCAAAGTGAATTACTAATATGATTTTGTAAGAAACATGTTTGTTCCAGAAACAGCTACTTTTGAAAATACAGCCTTAAATTTCAAGAGGCAAAATCAAACAATCATGTGATGTTCTCACAAGGGTTTTCATTTTTGTTTTTCATACATCAGAAATGTTGTTATTTAGTTACATGAACCAATACATCTGGACTATTCTGGACAGTTTTGTGATTTCCAGCTGAGCTTGTGAGCTTAAGTCTAAACAGGTGCCATTATTTAAGAGCTAGAGTTAGGTGGTTATCTTAAATCTTTAGCTCACTAGGAGGCAGTGGAATTGCATCCACTGGCACCTGTTCAAGTACTTAACACTAAGTTTCTTCTGATATTGTACTTCAGGAAGTTTTATTCTTGTTGAAACTTTGAATAAAGAGGAGCATGTTCAGTTTTTAGGTAGCAATGGAAATAGTAAGGTATTAAAAGAATAGGTATTTTAAATGATATATCTATTTTTAGAGTCTCAAATGTTTCTCAGTTTGAGGAAACTGGAGCAAAAATATTGGGGTATTTTAATGTAAAAAGAACTTAGTTATTTATAAACTTATGCCATTTGAGTAATCTTAATAATAGATGTGGAAACTATTTCTAGGGATGGAGAGAGGTTCAGCACATATGTTTTCATGGTGGTTTCCTCAAATTTCAGTTGTTTTCTGACAGTTTTGGCATCTTTGTTAACAGATCTCTCTGCTTTTTTTATGGTCAAAAAAGGAGAAAATTATCTCCAGCCTAGAACACTGTGATTCTCATTCCTTAATTAGTTGTAAAAAGCCAGATGAAGCAAAACATTCAGTCTGATGGTAGTGATAAATACAGGCTACTAAATGTTCAGGATAAGTTTTCTGTATGCTTTATATGGTGTAAAGAGTAAAAGATATCAAGATCTAGGTACATGAAGGAATATTAGGAAACAAGGTGGGGAGAACAGATCATTATTCTACACTCCTTCCATGAGAAGGAGTCTCTTACTTTCTTCAAGAAGAGAACAGCCAGATAGTCACTTCAAATTCTTAGTTCCTCACAGAGGAATAAGCACTCCACACAGTTCCACTTAATGTGACAAAAAAATCCAAAACCAAACAAAAACAAAAACAAAAACAAAACAAAACAATACAACAAACAAACAAAAAAAACCCCAAAAAACCAAAAACCAACACTTGAAGAAAGCTCACAGAAGCAAATAAACCCAGCACTAGCACAGACAGTTCTTTGGAACAAACACTTGTAGGCTCTGTGATAGCAAATGATCTTGTACCAAAACCCAGAGAAACTTCATATATGTAAGATTAAAAGTGATGTTCTGAACAGAAGTTCTTTAAGAACTCAAATTTATAATTTATAGAAGTTCTTTAAGAACTCAATTTCTTTATAACTCATCTGAACCTATCCATATTTCATCTGACAAGGTTAATGGCATTTTTAAGATAACATTATGATGGAAACTTTTGTTGTACTTACATTGGTAATGCAAAAAAGGGCAAGCAGGAAAGTGCCAAAAGAAACACCAAAGGTGAAAAGTTTCCTGTGCTGTTTCAGAAGGTGGAAATCATCTGCCAAGCCAGTGATGACAGCCTCCATCCCACCCATCTGAGGAAGGGAAGGCAAAAACTCTGGTTAAACGCCACTGACTGTTGGAAATACAGGCTGAAGAATGCAAAGCACTTTGTGTAATTAATACCCAACCACTCTGTGATTTCTGACATTCCAGTTGGAAGTCACTGGTGGCATGAGGCTTTGTTTCCTTCTGGTAAAGGACTGGGTCAGGAAACTGGACATCAAGAAGGGTGGTGGTTGCCTCCATAGCCATCTCCTCTGAGGAGTCTTTGCTGACTCAACAGAACAATAAGTAGACAGTACTTTGGGGAAAAGAATATACATTTTAATATACTCTGGGGAAAAAGCTGCTAGCTTAAGTAACTAAGCTCCTTAAGATATCTCTTAAAAAAAGACAGGCACAAGTGCCTAAAGGAAATATACAGAACAAAAATTCACTTTAGCATTGATTAATGAAATCCAGTTTGACAAAAATCTTTACAGACTTGGAAGAATTACTGCAAAGGAAGCCTACTGTAATTTTTTTTTTGTTGACAACATGAAAGAATTTTGCTTTGCTTTCTAGAAGTTAACAAGGAACATTAACTATTGTTTTGAAACACAGGAAAGATACTTCCCAAATTTTCATTTAAATTGTTGGATTATGTAGGCGGTTATGAATTTTAATTCCTTTCCATTAATGAAAACATTCTGCCTCAACTCCAACAAAAAGCTATGAAAATTAATTTCCATCTTTTATCATAGTAAACAAATTTATTTAATATTTTGGAAAGGCTTAATTCTATGTTTTTTGTGATTCTAAAACACCATGGCAAGACCTGAAGTGCTTGGTGCAATACAATAGTTGGTTAGCAGGTGCTGATATAGCCTTTCCACTTCCTATAAGCCCTTGATTAAAATATTCCTGGTTGAAATCAGTAACAGAGAATTATCACCATAAAACGTACTGCAGGACCTGAGTTTTCTTTGGGCAATTATGACAAATCTTGAACTGGTAAATCCTTCCCCTTTTATATGGGAAGAACTAAACTTGGCCATAGTTCACTAGTTCACTGTATTTTAATTAGCTCCAGAAGAAAGACTTTCTCCATTTGTAGGAAAATTGTGTTCTGCAATCTAAAGCCTCGTGTCTTTGTCTCTCCTATGTTTCTTTACACTGCCCTACATTTACTGCTGTTGCAAAGTTAACTATTTTGGATCTAGACACTTCTGATCATGAATTTTCTTCTTCTTCATTCCTGTCCTTTCACTGTGCTAAACCCTTCATTTCAATCCTTTATATTTGCTTACAGTTGAAAAGTGGCCAAACTACAATCCCAGATATAATCTTCCCTCAAACTTTTGTCTAAGGATCTAGATCTTAGTCTATATAGACAAGCCTTATTGGACCTCAGCTGGAATCCAAAAATCCAAACACTTTGGAAATATTTAGACCCGAATCTGACCTTCACAGTTCAGACCTCACTCCACAATATCTCATTCAGCTATTTACCAATGATTATCAAAAATTCCTGCTGCAACCCCATTTTTTTTTTAGTTTTGCTCTTTTACATGTCAATTCATTCTTTCCCTTTCTTGTCCTTGAAAAGGAATGAAATTTCCTGAAGTTCTAGGCAATGGAAACACTGTATCTACCATTTCCAGCAAGAAATTCCTGGATCATCTTTGTACATTCTGAATGTCAAAAGAGACTTCTATGCTTTGGAATAGTAAGAAACCCCTACTCTAAAAAGAGCATGAAAGTTTGTCCAGAGTTCACTATTCCTTAAAGACCCTATTTGGTTTTCCAGAAATTTATCAACTTCTAAGCTAAATATAACAGGATGTCTTGAGGCCTCTTTGGTAGAACAAAGCAGTACAAAGGTTGTTTGTGGACTTGGAATATTTTCTGGATTGAAGTTTTTGTGATCCTGAATATCATGGTGTTGTAAAACTTATCACATTAAAGAGCAAATACACTTGTTACAGGAAAATGCAACCACTGTGGAAATATTCTGGTGTGACTTTTAAATTGTGATTAAATTTACAAGAAATTCTGTATCATGGCTTACAGAAAAACAATGAAAGTACCTTCAGACATTGTCTGTCTTGAGCAGATTAGTGAATTACAGCACATATAATAATCCCTTCTACAAACCACTCTACTCAATATCTTACTTGTGTTTTGCAAGCAGGGCTCCAAAACCTTTTTGCAGGTTCATAGTAATACTAGTTCATAGTAGTGTTGTTGGGTGATACCTTTAAATAGTAATAACTGTTGATGAACAGCCCCTCTATAAAGTCATAAAAAAGTAGCAGGGAGTAAATATTTACTGGCTTGTCAAAGATTTAATCTTTTCCTAAACCTCTTAATGATGGAGAGTCTCTATAATACAGCAAGTAATAGTTGTCTATGACTGTGAAAACAGATTTAGGAAATGTACAGAATGTTTACTTGTAATGTAACCCCCTGCTTAAGGCTGATGCCTCTTTAGTAACAGAATATGACAGGAAAAGGACAATGTCGAGGCTAGAAGAAAAAAATACTCACAGAACTGTCGATGCCAAGAGTAAGGAGCATGATGAAGAACACCACAGCCCAAAAGGTAGATCCTGAAAGAGTTGAAATTGCCTCTGGGTACAGGATAAAAACTAAACCAGCTCCTGGAATAGTAAAGGGGGAAAAAAAGGTGTCACTACATGATGTTTCTTATCTTCACAGAAGTGTTCATTTTAATAAGATAAATCATGACTAAGTTGACTTTAATTTCAGTCCTTGTCATGCTCTGAGTACTGTTAAAATTTGCATTATACCAAAATATATCTAAAATGCTTTATTTATTTATTCATGATGGTTTTGTATTAGAAAAAACCCTATCCCATTGTTTTCCACATTGAATAATACTTTATGGGATTTGCAACCTTACTAGTTATTTTTCAGCTATGTAGTGGAGAAGGAGTTATGTGTATGTGGACTCTTGTTTGGCAAGAGAACTCTGGATGTGATGAGAGGTGCAGGAGCTGAGACCATGAATGACCTGCTCCCAGTGAAAGGACTACAGAGCTGAGCTTAGCAGAACCATCAAAACCAGTCACCTGTGGCACTGAACAGCAATACTTTTGTGAGATACTGTCCAATGGTTAATACTTCTTTGTTCAATGGGCAAAACCTGTGGGGGCAAGATGCTGGGGAGCCTCAATTCAATAGAGGTGAGGTGAATCAATACCAGTTAGAGTTCACATTTCAACATGGGATTTAAACACAGAATTCTAGATCCAAGTAAGTTAAGTCAGTTTGCTTCCCTGAGATTTTCACACACTTGTTGGAAACAAATATAAATACATTTGCAAAGAAATGGTGGGGGAAAGGGTTAAAATTAATATAGAATTAACTTCCTACCTTCAGTAGCTACATCCTCAATTTTAACTTTGTGCTCATGAGCCATGTAGCCCAATATGGAGAAAATTGCAAATCCTGAGATGAAGCTTGTGACACAGTTAATGGTGCTAGTCAGCAAAGCATCCCTAAACATGGAGAGAAGAACAGCCCAGTGAGAAAAAAACTTCAAGAACTAGATAGGGATTTTCTTTAACATTTTTTTCCCCATCCTTCTGTTCGCAATGCATTTTTAATACATGTACTTTGTGAATTTATATTTCATTGGAAAAGTGATGCTTCTTTTTATTCCAAAATGGAATGTTAACAAAACATCTAAATGTTGGAATTTCTCAGAAGGTGAAGAGTGATTCTAGTTGAATTTCCATGGTGGTGATTCAGCAAAACACTTACAAACTGACTTGATTTAAAGTGCATTCCTAAACTGGAGCACAATGTAAAATATCAGAAATATAATCCCACAGCACAGAAACCCTTCTGGAAGCTGGAATCTTTCTGCTTTTAGTTTCTGCACCGATAAGATTTCATCCTGTTCTCACTGTTGCACTTAATGGTACTTTTGAAAGGCAAACACCAGCACAGTTTACACAGCTGTCCAAAGCCCAAACCTAATCCCGTCCTGCTTTGGAGAGCAGCAGATATCTTGGCAGGTTCCTGTTACTAAAATTTCAGTGTTTCAAGATTTGGGTTGGTTTCTATGTCTACACAAAACTCACCATCATTAATATATGACTGAAGAGAAAAAGATAGCTTAAAACCTATTTCAGCTGCAGTCAGGCTAAAATAGTATAATTTTGCAGCAGTAATGGAAGAACAGGCTCTTACCTGTAGCAGTTGTTGTCAAACTTATTGTAACTGGCAAATGCAATTAAAACGCCAAACCCAGCTCCTAAGGAGTAAAATATCTGAGTAGCTGCATCAATCCATACCTGCATAATGACACCAACATTGCCAGTGTCAGTTCAGTCCACAGGGATACAGCAGGAGAAAAGCAAGACAACCAGCTTTTGGAGAACAGTTGGCATTGATGCTAGCAGGAGTGTGTCACATGGAGCCTGGCCCTGGTCTGCAGTGGCCTGAGCTGAGCTGGTGAGGCTGGAGCAGGGACATGTCCCCAGAGCACACACACACACACTGCTGCCCTGCTGGGCTCTGCAGAGGCACAGCTACTGCTGAGCTTCAACCAGCGCTGCAATGACTGCAGGGCTTTTCTCCTGCATGACAGAAATACACTTCCAACTGTTCTTGTTCCAAGTTAGTTTGGAATGTACAACCAGAAAACTAAAAATAGCTAATAGGTCAAGAGTTATAGGACATTTTCTTTCCCATACTAGAGCTTCCTTTGTGTGAGTGTTAGTGCACTCTACACGATACTTTCCTGATTCAGGAGCTGAAGCATGACTGATGTGCTGTGAACAGAACCATGCAGATTTATCTCTCAGCTTCCTCGCTTAGCTGGAGAAAGAGTTATTTCTGTGATAGTCATTAAATTTCAGTTTAGATGCAGCTCGATTATTTTAAGGATTGTCCACCAGGGAAAACATCTTAAAATCTATAGTATTTTCTAAAGTGTCCCTCCTACCAATATCCATTCATCCAGTCAGGAACAATGCCACAGTCCTGGTTCCCTGAACCAGAAACCTGAAAATAGCCTTGGTTAATGAGGGTTTCCCCTTTCCTGTTGTTACACAGAGATTTTTAAACAAGCATCTTCAACAGAAGTAGTGAAGTCAGTGGTGTGAATAATACCCAACATTTCTCAAAATGAGATCTGAAATGTTTGATTAAATCTGCCAAGGACTCTGAAAGAACTATGGAAAGCACTGGATTTCATAATTCATCCATCTCTACAAAATCAGATCTAATATATCTATTCAGCAGCGACTTTCTAACAGATCTAAGCAGTTTGTGAGCTGCATCTGCATTGGGATCTTAGTGCTACATTTTTATATTTGGCCTAGTGGAAAGGAAGGGAGTGCCTTGTCCCATGCTGACATGATACATAAAAGCACTTAGGCTGGTGATCTCTTTTTTTCTCAATGTAGATGATAGATGCTTTCAACTGCTGCCTGCTGGACACCATGAACCACTTATGGTACTCTGGGTTTGTAGAAAAACTTAATTTTATGAACTGTGTAGAGTTGATTACTTGAAAGATAACATGAAGAGCAGTCTCTGGAGAGTTTATTGCTAGCCAGTGGATGGGATGATTTGATTTTCTCAAATTGTAGTTCATACAGTTTTTAGGTATCATGGATTTCTTTCAATTAATAACAAAACAATTCTGTAACCTTAATTCCTTACTCATTTTTTTTTATATACCACTTACATCTTAATATTCTATTTTCACACAAAGATTGAGACCATACAGGGTTGTACTTACTGAAAAGCATTTATGTGTATAAGAATGCAGAAGGAGGAGTGCAAAGTCTCCTATGTTTGTTCTTGTTTTTTGAAAAATTCAGATAGCTTTTGTTAACAAAATTCCTGAAAATTTTTAACATCAGTTTTTTTACCCTCTAGTCAGATCTGCATACTGCCACCATAAGACACTCATTTTTAGTGGTTCTGTGTCTCTTTTGTATCTTGCTAGTGCAGTTCCACTCAATATTATTGCAGTTTACTGAGTGCACAGGAAAAGCAAGGACTTTTTTAGGGGTCTGCTATGCCTGTAAGTGCCTTCACAGAAGTGTTTTGTGATCTGAACTGTTTGGGTTCAGCGTGAGATAGGCTTGTTTTAGAGAGTATTGGAAAGTTAAACTGCCAAAGAAAGGAGACCAGTGCTTAGGCAGAAGTAGAAGCATGGCTATTTAATTTCAGAAGTTAGCTGTAATATTTTCAGTTTCAATAACAAGGGCAACAGGTTTAATAATTAGGGAGTGAGGACAGAAGAGTACACTTACTGTGGCTTCTTTTAATCTTCTGAAATCTATATGCAGGTATGCATTTATTCCATTGTATGCACCAGGCAGGGTTATTCCATGTATTAATAAGACAAATAATACAACATAAGGCAAAGTGGCTGTTATCCAGACAACCTGTAGACAACAGATATCCCAAAGGTTAATCAGTGGTTGCAGAAGATTTATGGATATGTACAGCTGGCATTTTCTTGGTTTAGTCCATTCAGTTTGATGGAGAATCTCTTTTTAGGACATGAGAGAAAATGCTGTTACGTGTCATGAGTCTTTTCATATATAAGTTTACAGATACCAGTAGGAGACAGTTTTGACAAACAGAAGACAGTGTCAGTGTGTGTTAGACTGCTGATTACTCCATGTCTCTATGTTGTTTACTAAAAAGTGCAGTCATTCCCCTGATGTTAAATGGTACTTTCATGAAAATGTACAAAAAGCTCTCATATGTATCCAACTCAAGAATTTCTGTTGAGATATTTTCTGAGGGATGTCAAAGAGTGATTTCCAATGACTTTCATCAGATATTTCTCTTGAGATGGCATTTTTATAATAAAACCAAAGCCTCTTATACCATTGAAGTATTAGTACATTTGGCTAAGAAGAAGATGCACATTTAAGACAATTTTGAGTATTTAAAAATATTTTCTGGATGAAACCCCACATGCTGAATTGAAAATAATACAATAATAAAATTTTCAGTTGGAATATCACACAAGAAATGTGATATTTCAGTCCCTGAGGATGCCTCAAAATCAGTGATTTATTTTCTTGCTTTCTAAAATTAGGAGACTTCTTAAAGTAGACAAAGAATGTAGTCAAGACAGAAGGACAATATTAGCTCTACCTTTCCTGAAGTCTTCACGCCTTTCCACAGACTAAAGAAAAGAATGATTACCACCACCAAGAGGCAGAGGGAAAGCTGCCAGCGAGGCAAGCCAAGGTCGTGGATTCCACGGCTCTCGTGCAGGTGCAGAACTCCTCGCCTGCATACCAGATATACAGAAACAAAGCCAAGTCACTGGGGGAAAAGGCTTTTGCACTTCTCATGCTGTGGGCAGCAGGAATGAGTGCTTCACTGCAGCAGTAGAAGCCCCACTGGCATCACTGGCAGTCAGTGAAGGTGCTTTGTGAAGCCTCTGTTCTCTGTCATCTCCTTCACATTATGCCCAGAACATGTCTTAAGCATGTCATAAGTAAAAGCTTCTGAAAGAAATTCTTGCTTCATAAGTAGAGAGATGTTTGTCCAATTCTGCTAACAAAATAAACTCTCAGAATTCAAATGAGTCAAAAAGAAAGGAAAAACCACTGGTAGTAAGACAACTAGAATTAGTGTTTTGCTTGCAGATTATTGTTATTGAGAAAGGAATGCAAGTAGATGAGAAATACATGCAAAAATGAGAAGAGAATGTTATGGGGAGAAAGACTGAGAATAAACATTAACAGATGGAGCTGACAGTAGAACAGGGATCTGTTTTATTATGCTGGACAATATGCAAGAGAAACAAATAAATTGTTTAAGCTTTCTTATATTCTAGTCAGAGCTCTAGAAATGTTTAATTAAAACAGCACCAAGATTCAAACTACATGCACTAGAAATCAGGGATTTGTGCAAAGGAGCTTGGCTTGTCCTAAGACTGCAATCTATGTAAGGGAGTGTAAATTACATTTGCAATGACTTTGAGATTGTACATCCAGGTTCCAAAAGTCTGTCCACCTATCTGCAGGAGGGGCAGGAATGTGAAGGGCTCTCAGTTTGAAGCTGCAATCACACATTGTGGTTTCTCTCAAGGGAAATTCCTTCTCATTCTCTCCTGCCCTGTGCTCTCTGCTGGGAAGATTCTCCTAGTCGCCCAAGGGCTCTGGCACCAGTTCCTGCCTTACTTCCACCCTGCATTCAGCCTAAGGGAAATAGTTCACCTCCATTGAAATCTGCAAACAGCGATTTGTTTGTTAGCACCACTGACTGTTTAGTCTTTGTCAAGCACTTGGGTCCCCTTTAACTTGGCACCAGAGCCTGAACAGCCAACAGGCAGCTCAGCTGCTTGGTACTCACACATAAACCCTACTAAAAACAAATTATTGGGGTGGTAGTGGGGCAGATGCTCAGTAGGACTCAGTAAATGAAGGACCCAGTCATAGTTTTAATAACAGGAAATGTTGGAACCAATAAATTCTTCTCTGTGTCTTGGTTTTCCCATCTGTAAAATAAGGATTATTACAAATGTGTGCTTTGCCTCTATTCTGAGCAATTCAGAACATACTTGTTACGGAAGTGGTGAATATTTGCTCATAAACAGAGAACCAAACCAGGAAAAAAGAAATGCCAAGGGTTGTGATCTGAAAATTACTCTGCATCATTTTCACTCCATCACATTTAAGCTATAGCCAGAAAACAGGATTTAAGAGTTTTAGATGTAGAATTCTCTGGCATGTTTTTGTCAGACGAGCACTTTCTAGGGAGCTTTATGTATTATTCATCCATAAATCTGGGCAGATTTATGTGATTGTCTTTTAGA